>CABEGB010000523.1:0-28787 GCA_901521435.1 Crematogaster levior | reverse complement strand
CGCCGGACACAAACAACCGTCAATACGGCAAACGGGGCGCGGTGCGCCCCACATTATTTTAAACAATCAGACAAACGCTTGAGGATAACGGCCTCGCGTTCGCGAGCGTTCCGAAAGAACCCGACCGCCACCGAACACAAGCGTGACGTCGGGACCCATCCCCACCAACGACCCGGCGCTCACGTCCCGCGTACGGGGGATGATTCCCCCTCCCGAAATCCAAGCGCTTTTCCGATATAAAAAGGCACTCGGATTCCCCAGGATACCGATTCCGGATTCCGCAGCCGAAGCAATCAAGCCGACGCTAAAGAAGCCATCCCGAACCGTTTCCTAGAAGTGACAAAGAACAAGGGAGTCGAGTGTTCTCGGTTTCCACCGAGCGTTCTCGGTAGTCACCTCCTAGACCGCACCATCCTGGTTATAATCGCGAGGGGTAGAGAGTTCTCTGTCTCCGTCGAGCGTTCTCGACCGATTAGCAACACCAGGAAGTTCCTCTCGTGAAAGGGCGCGGGGTAGAGCGTTCTCTACCTCCGTCGAGTGTTCTCGACCCCACACACACACCCCGGCACCTACCATCCACACCGGTCCGAATCACCTTCGGGGAAAATACGCGAAACCACGAGATAACGCCAACGCGGGTTTTACCGGCCATTCGTACGGCTATACCGTATCCCGCGCGCCGCGCCAGGCTACGCTACCACAGCACACGCCATCGATACGGTAACTCGCGACGCGCCTACGTCACACCGTATCACGCACTTACCGCGTGACCGGGCTCGCTCTCCGCCGATCCCCCTATCACGCGCTCCGACACCGACACGATAGCCGCTCGCGCCGAATCCGATACGCCCGCTCCGCAACACGGACGCATCGTGCCACTCTATTTCGCACAATCAATTGTATTATACCTTAGTTATTTTTGCAAATAAATTCTATTCTGTTACTTCCAAAGTCTCGACTCAAATCATTTGCACTTGCCCATCGAACCCCGGATAACCGACGAGCTAGATTCGCGCGTTCGACACACACGGGTATTGTTTTATGGCGCCCGAACAGGGACCGTTTCCGAAGATAGGTTTGTAAAGGACGAGAACCGCGAAAGTAACAGAATGACTAAAGAGTGGATCTATCGGCTATCCAAGAGCGAGTTAATTGACGAGGCCGATAAACTCGGGCTCGAAACCGAGGCTCAGTCGAGGAACTGCGGGCGCATCAGTAAACCAAGGCTCAGTCGAGGAACTGCGGCGACGCATCAGTACCTACGCAACACAACACCCCGAAAGCTTCCGCGCCGCGCAACCAGACGCGAGCTCCGTCCCGACCGTCATGATAACCACCGCGCCCACCGAGACCGCGCAGGCCCACGTGAAGGCCATGAACCAGATTAGAAAGTGGGGTTGCCACTTCGACGGCAAGGACCCCGTGGCCTTCCTGGAGCGGTTAGAGGAGCTTAAGTCCGCGTACCGTTTGACCGACGAGCAATTGCTCAGCGGCCTGCCCGAGCTACTGAAAGGCGATGCCCTTCTGTGGTATCGGAATAACCGCGACCAATGGCTAGAATGGGAGGATTTTGGGAAAGACTTCCGCGACTATTTCTGGCCCCGCCGGTTCCGCCAACAACTCGTGCGCGATATCCAGGCCCGCCTACAGCGAACCGACGAACCATACCGCAAGTTTGCCACGGAGATGGTCACCATGATGCGCCGCGCCGGCGGCTACTCTCCCGCCGAGCAGATCGACGTACTCTACGAGAATATGCATCCCCGGTTCAAATTACACGTCCCGCGGGAGAGCATACACAGAACCGGGGAGCTACTCCGACGAATCGACGAGATCGAAGGAATAGAGGAACAGTGCCGGACCCGCCAAGCCGCACCGAAGACCAGCACCGCCGCCGCCACCACGTACGACCGCCAAGAGTGCTGCTGGCGGTGCAAACAGCGCGGGCATACCCGTTTTGATTGCCGCCGACCGCCGCGCAAATTCTGCTCACAGTGCGGTAAAGACGGCGTACTCACGAAGGATTGCCACCCGCCCCCGGGAAACGCCAACGGGACCGGGGAAAAAGCGGTCACACCCCGTCCCAACGCATAAGGTTCACACCAAGACCGCACCTGTCCGTGCACATCCGTCATCTACAGGTGGAGGCGCTCATCGATACCGGATCAGAGGCCTCTTTTGTGGGAACCGCTGTCGCCCAGCAGTTAGAGCAGCTGGGGTACCGCGTCGTCAACACCACCGGGAACGTACACTTGGCCGACGGGTCGAGCTCACCCATACACGGCACCATAACCTGCCCAGTGAGCATGTACCACCATACCTACACACACGCGTTCCAGGTGATGCCGACATTGAATAGCCCCATGCTGATCGGCATGGACCTGTGGGCACGGACCCGACAGGGTATACCGCCACCGCCACGATCACCATGCCACTCTACCACCCTGCCCACCGCGGAACGCACCACCGGCCCGGACGACCCGGATCGGCTGCAGGAATTCCTGCGAGAAGAACTGGCTTTATTCCACGACGTACAAGGCCCGACCAACAAGATCCAACATACCATTCGCGTCAAGGGGGGGCCTCCAATCAAGCAAAGATACCGTCCGCGGAACCCGGCCATGCAAGCAATTATCAACGACGAAGTGGAAGCCATGTTACGGGACGGAATCATCGAGCCATCCCGCAGCGCGTGGAGCTCGCCCGTGGTAATCGTAAAGAAGAAAGACGGCAAGCCACGGTTCTGTATAGATTTCCGGCGAGTGAATCAGGCAACCGAGACCGATGCCTACCCGCTTCCCCAGATAACGGCCACGTTAGACAAGCTACGGGGGGCGCAGTATCTCACCACTCTCGACCTTAAAAGCGGGTATTGGCAGATACCGCTGGCACCGGAGAGTCGGCCGATCACGGCTTTCACGGTGCCAGGCAAGGGCCTTATGCAGTTCAAAGTTATGCCGTTCGGCCTGCACTCCGCCCCCGCCACATTCCAGCGCTTATTGGACACAATTCTGGGACCCGAGCTAGAACCCAACGTTTTTGTCTACCTAGACGACATCATCGTTTGCAACACCACTCTGGACGCCCACCTGAACACCCTGCGGGAGGTATTCCGTCGTCTCCGGGAGGCCCGCCTCCAGCTAAACCCCGAAAAATGCCGGTTTTGCGTCTCACAGCTGAAGTATCTCGGCCACATGGTCGACCGAGACGGTATTCGTACAGACCCGGAGAAGGTTAAGGCGATACGGGAATGGCCGGCCCCGCACACGATACGGCAGGTGCGACAATTCCTCGGCATGGCGTCGTGGTATCGCCGGTTCATCCCCGATTTTGCCACCATCGCTACGCCCCTCACGACCCTCACGCGGAAGAACGCGCGATGGAACTGGGGACCAACAGAACAAACAGCGCTCGAGCATCTGAAAGCCGCACTGACCACCGCGCCCGTCCTGGCGTGCCCAGATTTCTCGCGAACCTTCGTGCTCCAAACCGACGCCAGCACCACGGGCCTGGGGGCGGTACTCACGCAGTATTTTCCGGAAGGAGAACGGGTTATCGCGTACGCAAGTCGCACCCTCAATCAGGCCGAAAAGAACTATAGCGCAACCGAGCTGGAATGCCTGGCCGTAATATGGGGGATCCGCCGAATGCGAGGTTACCTCGAGGGCTACCAATTTACCGTCGTCACCGACCATCAGTCACTCCGCTGGTTGCAAAAACTGGAGTCGCCGTCCGGACGACTAGGGCGATGGGCGTTCGAACTGCAACAATACCAATTCGACGTCAAGTACCGCAAAGGAACGCTGAACAAGGTAGCTGACGCGCTCTCGCGACAACCGGTAGTCGCCAACATCGTCTCAATCAAATGCCCATGGTACCGACGACAGTGGCAACGCACGCACGACCAACCCCGAGAATACCCCGACTACCAGATCAGGGGCCACACATTATACCGGCACGTCCTCCACCAGCTCGACTTCAAGGATACGACCCTCGAAGAACAATGGAAGGAGTGTATACCGAAAGAGAAAAGATCGGAAATTCTCGCCCGCTATCACGACCACCCCACCGCAGGGCACGCGGGAATCGCGAAGACCGTCGCCCGCGTCGCAACGTGCTATTACTGGCCGGGAATGTTCCGAGAAATCGCGCGGTACGTACGCAACTGCCCGAGCTGCCTGGCTCACAAAGCAGACCAGAACAAACCACTCGGGACGCTACACGCCACCCCCGTCAACCGACCGTGGCAGCAAGTCACGATCGACTTAATCGGCCCGTTACCCCGCTCCAGGACAGGCCATGTATGGATCCTGAATATGCAAGACCGCTTTACGAAGTGGGTAGAGATCCGACCCCTCCGCCGCGCCACCACCGCCGTGATCCTGCACACGTTAACCGACGCGATCATCCTGCGACACGGTTGCCCCGAAGAACTCCTGTCCGACAACGGAACACAGCTGAAGTCAGGCGAATTAACACGCACGTTGCAGGGCATGGGCATCCGGCACTCGTTTACCCCCCCGTACGCACCGCAATGCAATCCCGTGGAACGCACGAATCGCACCGTAAAAACCATGATTACGCACTACGTCGACCGCCGACATCGGTCCTGGGACGAGCACCTGGCGGAGGTGCAATTCGCGTTTAATACCGCGACCCACGATGCAACCGGATTTACCCCTGCCTTTCTGAACCACGGGCGCGAACTACGCCGACCCCTGGAACCGGCAACCCGCGGGCCGGCGGCAGCACCGGCCGCGCTACAGCGAAGACTCAGCGACGCGTACGGGCTCGTACGGATAAACCTCGCGCGGGCATTTCAACGGCAGGCCAAGCATTATGACCTACGGCACCGCGGATGGAGACCCTCGATCGGCGACAGGGTATGGAAGAAGGAGCACCCCCTCTCCAATAAGGCGGCAGGGTTCAATGCCAAGCTGGCCCCGAAATACAGTGGCCCGCTCGAAATACGACGGGTCATTTCACCCGTCATCGTGGATCTACGCAGCGATCACGGAAAATGGTTTCGACACGTGCACGTTAAAGACCTGAAAATATCACCCCCCACCGACGACCCCGACAGTGACGACACCGACGGTGACGACACGGACAGTAACGATACCAATAACAACGAATAACGAAGCAACGGACGAAAAGAACCTTCGAAACACGAACAACAACAAACGACGCACCGCCAACGTTCATTCCTCATCCAACTGAGCATGGAGACGGACATTCTCAAAGAGATAGAAGAGCTGCTGAAGGACCCCGGGGAGTACGATCCCGAGGAACCAGCAATCGGCGCAGGATGGGAAAGGTTGCGAGGGCCGCCAGAAGCAACACCGGCCGCACCACCCAGGAGGACAATCCCGAAGGTGGGAGCCGTCATCCAGCGGTCGGACGCGACCAACCGCAGGAAGCAGTCGTGGCTCCTAGAAACGCCACCGCCCCTGCCGAAACGGACACGGCCGGCAACCACCACCAGCAAACCAACGTTAGAGCCCGCAAGACCGATGGGGCCGCTACCGCCACCACCCATCACCGTGGAAGTAGCACCAGGAGTAACGGTGGATGTGCCGTACTTCGCCGCGCACGTGTCACGGCAGTTTAAAGCCCGACTCGGCCCCAACCGCTGGCACATCCGATTTAACGCTTGCGGCCACATACGCTCGATCACGAGAAAGTAGCGGGCGAATAGCGCCTACATTTCGCGCTGTGTAGCGAGGGGGCGATGTAACGATGCACCCCGTAAAAGAGCATCGTCACGCCGGACACAAACAACCGTCAATACGGCAAACGGGGCGCGGTGCGCCCCACATTATTTTAAACAATCAGACAAACGCTTGAGGATAACGGCCTCGCGTTCGCGAGCGTTCCGAAAGAACCCGACCGCCACCGAACACAAGCGTGACGTCGGGACCCATCCCCACCAACGACCCGGCGCTCACGTCCCGCGTACGGGGGATGATTCCCCCTCCCGAAATCCAAGCGCTTTTCCGATATAAAAAGGCACTCGGATTCCCCAGGATACCGATTCCGGATTCCGCAGCCGAAGCAATCAAGCCGACGCTAAAGAAGCCATCCCGAACCGTTTCCTAGAAGTGACAAAGAACAAGGGAGTCGAGTGTTCTCGGTTTCCACCGAGCGTTCTCGGTAGTCACCTCCTAGACCGCACCATCCTGGTTATAATCGCGAGGGGTAGAGAGTTCTCTGTCTCCGTCGAGCGTTCTCGACCGATTAGCAACACCAGGAAGTTCCTCTCGTGAAAGGGCGCGGGGTAGAGCGTTCTCTACCTCCGTCGAGTGTTCTCGACCCCACACACACACCCCGGCACCTACCATCCACACCGGTCCGAATCACCTTCGGGGAAAATACGCGAAACCACGAGATAACGCCAACGCGGGTTTTACCGGCCATTCGTACGGCTATACCGTATCCCGCGCGCCGCGCCAGGCTACGCTACCACAGCACACGCCATCGATACGGTAACTCGCGACGCGCCTACGTCACACCGTATCACGCACTTACCGCGTGACCGGGCTCGCTCTCCGCCGATCCCCCTATCACGCGCTCCGACACCGACACGATAGCCGCTCGCGCCGAATCCGATACGCCCGCTCCGCAACACGGACGCATCGTGCCACTCTATTTCGCACAATCAATTGTATTATACCTTAGTTATTTTTGCAAATAAATTCTATTCTGTTACTTCCAAAGTCTCGACTCAAATCATTTGCACTTGCCCATCGAACCCCGGATAACCGACGAGCTAGATTCGCGCGTTCGACACACACGGGTATTGTTTTACATTTAATAATACGATACATTTATAGAATAATTATCTATATGTTTTATCGAACAGGAAGTTGCAGATGATTTTAATTTCATACACTTAAAATATACGAATTGTATATCATTTATATTAAATTTCAAGTAATTCCATTGCAAAATGTGAAACTTATAAGCAATGACCGAAAAATGACGCATTCGCCCTACTGTGTGCCGCCTAGGACTCGGCGGATCACACGCTGGCGGAGTGCCCAGCTTGGGCCGAGGAACGCCGCGTCTTGCGCGGCATCATCGGGGAAGTTCTCTCGCTGCCGGCCGTCGTCCGAGCGATGGTTGGCAGCGAGAGTAACTGGAAGGCGGTGGCTTCCTTCTGTGAGGAGTTATGCTTCGGAAGGAGGCCGGCGAACGGGACCGTGAGTCAGTTAGGGCTCGCGGCCCCGATGACCATCGGGGGGACCGTGGAGGGGGTGCTGTGGGCGTAAGGGGCGGAAGGCCCCGAGCCCGCCCTCTTCCTACGGCCCCCACCTGACGGCGGTAGGGTCCCGGTTCCGGAGTGTCCGGCTGGGACCCTTCGCTGACGGGGGACGGGCTTATTGGGGAGGGCTGGGGGTTGGGGGGGATTGCTCCCTCTCCAACCCCTTTTATTATATTAGGTGTACAACTTAGTTCGGTCCGTTTTCAAAAGATGGCTCTAGGTGCTATAAATGGTTGACGGCGACAGCTGATTTTTGCTGTATCGTGAAGTGTCAACATCTGTCAACCAAATATTGTTTACAAGCCTTTGAGTTTTGCACAACAAGTTTAATTTTTACTGCGTTGAAAATGTCGAGTTTCGTTCCAAATAAGCACCATTTGCGGGAAGTTTTGATTTTCTGTTTCAATTGGAAGAAAAGTGCAGCTGAAGCGCATCGAATGTGGAAGTGTATGGTGAATCTGCACCATCGGATAAATCTTGCAGAGAATGGTTTCGACGATTTAAAAGTGGTGATTTTAGTGTTGAAGACAAAGAGCGTTCGGGTCAACCGAAAAAGTTTGAAGATGAAGAATTAGAAACATTACTCGATCAAGATTCGTGTCAAACGCAAAAAGAGCTCGCAAAAACATTGGAAGTTACTCAACAAGCTATTTCGAAACGACTCAAAGCCGCGGGATACATCCAAAAGCAAGGAAATTGGGTCCCATACGAATTGAAACCGAGAGATATCGAACGACGATTTTGCATGTCCGAAATGTTGCTTGAACGGTACAAAAAGAAGTTTTTTCTGCATCGAATCATTACCGGGGACGAAAAATGGATTCACTACGACAACCCGAAACGCAAAAAATCGTATGTAAAGCTCGGCCAACCGGGAACATCAACGCCGAAGCCGAATATCCATGGTGCCAAGGTAATGCTCTGTATTTGGTGGGATCAGAAGGGTGTGATCCACTATGAGCTGCTAAAACCTGGTCAAACCATCACGGGAGACTTCTACAGGCAACAATTGATCCATTTAAAGCGAGCAATAGCCGAAAAACGTCCAGAATATGCGACCAGACACGAGTCCATAATCTTTCACCATGACAACGCTCGGCCTCATGTTGCTGTTCCGGTTAAAAACTATTTGGAAAATAGCGGATGGGAAGTTCTGGCTCACCCGCCTTACAGCCCAGACCTTGCCCCTTTCGACTACCATTTGTTTCGATCGATGCAGAACGCTTTGACTGGAATACGCTTCACTTCAGAACAGGGTATCAAAAATTGGCTCGATTCATTCTTGGCTTCAAAAGATGAACGCTTCTTCCGCGACGGAATCCATAAATTTCCAGAAAGATGGGAAAAAGTAGTGGCTAGCAATGGACAATACTTTGAATAAGGTATTAATTCATTTTATCGTTCAAATAAATGCAAAAAAACGGACCGAATTAAGTTGTAGTTAGTGGGAGGTAGTTTGATGCCGGGAGGGGGACTTGTTCCCAAGTAGCCAAATAGAGGGTGTTCCAAACTCATGAGGTGACGCGAGACGGGTCGGGGCGCGGGGGTTTTTGTGGGGGGAATGCCGTAAGAGATGGGCGAGAGGGGAGAGACGGAAGGCGATTTCCCCTCAGCGTCCCCCTGTTTTGTTGTGGTGGGGGGATGCCATGGGTTGTAATCCCCACATTGGGATGGGCGAGGGGAGAGACGGAAGGCGATTTCCCCTCAGCGTCCCCCTGTTTTGTTGTGGTGGGGGGATGCCATGGGTTTTAATCCCCACATTGGGTGGGGAGAGTAATGAGTTTGAATCCTCATATGGGGTGGTGCAGAGCAATTGGTTTTGAATCACCACATGGGTCGGAATGTCCCTGCGGATGTGCGGGGGTTGTGGGTTAGAAAGCCCCGTGGTGTGTCGTCGTCGTCGTCGTCGACGTCCGGGAGACGCGCGCTTATCGCGTATGTTCGCCGGAAGTCGCGGCGACGCGTCTTCCGCCGCGCTTTATTTTAGTCCAAGATATCGCGTTTTTCACGATTTTTTTTGAAACGGAACCGCGTTTCGACGACGGTGGAAGGCGACGATGATATAAGAGCATTTTAATTATATTCGACGCTCGATTCATCAGTTATTCTTCGAATGGACGACAGCGATGCGGGTATCCTGTTTTGCGACGAAGAGTTATCGAGTTCATTTGCGATAAGCGATACGAATAACTTGTTTTGCGACGAAGAGTTATCATCGTCGAGTTCATTAAGTTTATTCGCAATCGAACGCGATCGAGGACGAGGAGATTCAATTGTCAAAACATGCGCGTTGAAGGAGGACGCTCAGTGGAATCTATCGACTTTTCATTTGAGGCGAGAGATTGGTGTTTGGAGCGTGCGAGAGAAATTGTGGATAGAAACGACGTTAGCGTGTAGCTGTAGGGTAAGAGAGTATACGGAGAGAGCACCAACGAAGAATCGACAGATTCGACAACGAGCGGTGAAATTTAGAACTCCGACGGATAACGAAGGTTGGACGTTGTGTTTGTCGCAGCCTAAACCATAAATGGATGCGAACGATCTTCTCGAGATCGCGACGAGCGTCGTCGACGCGGACGCTCATCGTGCGTGGGAGCGGCGGTGTGACGAGTGTCTGGAGTCGTTGCGAGAGGAGTGTCGTCGACGAAATAAGGTTGGAACGGTGCATTCTCTGGTGGCTCGAATAGCACGATTGGAGGGTGTGAGAGTCGAGTTACGGCGACGCTTCGAGCGTGTGGGCGCTGGACACGTTGATGGAGAAGGACACTCATGGGTGGAGATCGATACTGCGTTCAATAACCGAGTATCGACCGGCGCGGTGATAAACCGACGACACATCGAACCTCGACAATTTTTTGACGATGCGAGAGGCACGGTGCTCGAGAAGGTGCGCGACAATCTCGAAAGACACGTGTGTTTAAAAGTTAATACTATATTTAATCGGAGAATTTGTCGCGAACGATCAGATCTCCATGAAGAGTATCGTTACGAGGAATCGACAGCTTTTCCGTACCTCCGATTTGCGAGAATGGTACGACAGACATGTGGTCGACGTGACTCTGACGGGTCTGGAGGAGTTTCAGGAGCGCGACAGCGGATGGGCGTTGTCACGCATATTGAATATAGTAGTGAATATTAACAAGTGTAATCCCATGCGGGCGGGATGTTGGATTGATATGCCACGATTTATAAAACTAAAAAGAGCGGTGGTCAACGTGCGAACGATGGACAACGCGTGTTTCGCGTGGGCAGTGATCGCAGCGATGTATCCCGCTGACAAAAATGCTGAGAGAGTCACTCAGTATCCCGATTACCAGACTGTGTTGAAGCTAGATGGTATCGATTTTCCCATGAATTTGAAACAAATCGGAAGATTCGAACGTCTCAACGATATATCGGTCAATGTCTTCACCCAGAAGGAGCGGAATGGTAATGCGATCGTTCCTCTGCGACTCACCGACGACAAAAGAGATCTTCACGTTAATCTGTTCTACGTGCCAGACGCGCGACACGGCTCGAGCGAAGGTCACTTCGCGTGGATAAAAAACCTGTCGCGATTGGTCGGGACTCAACTGAGCAAGCATAAACAGAAGAAGTTCATCTGTGATCGGTAGAAAACGAGTTTTTTTTACACACGTACGAGTGAAAAATTGTTATATTTTAAATAATATATTTAAATAATATTGTAGATGTCTGCATTATTTCCACTCGAGAGAGAAGCTCACCGCTCACGTTTCGGACTGCGGGAGGATGAATGAGTGCGCTATCGTTCTTCCGAACGAGAATGACAAGTGGTTGAGTTTCAGCAATCATCAAAGAGAGGAGCGACTTCCCTTCGTGGTCTACGTCGATCTGGAGTGCGTATTGGAGAAGGAGAACAAGAACGTCGAGCGCGCGACGCCGAATAGATACGCTTATCAGCATCACAGAGCATTCAGCATCGGATATTACGTGCGATGCGTGCGCGATGAGGATTATCACGCCCAGGCTTACAGATTCCGTCGCGGCGAGAATTGTATATCGTGGTTCGTCAACGAGCTCAATGCTCTCGCGCATCGCGCGATGAAAACGTTGCACAGGATCGAACCCATGGTGGAGCTTACTCCCGAAGAGATACACGATTTTCAGATCGCGACTCGTTGTCACATTTGCAAAAAATCGTTCGAATCGGAGGAACGCGTACGCGATCACTGTCACGTCACCGGACGATACAGGGGCCCGGCGCACTCTCGCTGCAATTTGAATTATAAAAATGCGTTCGTCATTCCCGTGTTTTTTCATAATCTATCGGGGTACGATGCACATTTCATCATTCGAGAGGTTGCTAATAATTTCGAGGGTAAAGTTGAATTGTTACCGTTGACTAAAGAAACATACATCTCGTTCACGAAGCACGTGAAAGAGACGACGCGCGACAGATGGGACACCTGCGTGAAGCTACGATTCGTGGATTCGTATAAGTTTCTCAGTACGAGTCTTCAAAAATTGGTATCGTATCTCGACAGGGATCAATTACGGATCGCGCGATCGGAATTCTCGGAGTTCAGCGACGAGGATTTCGAATTACTCACACGCAAAGGTGTGTTTCCGTACGAATACGTCGACAGCGTTGATAAGTTGCTGGAGACCGAGTTGCCTCCGCGCGAAGCATTCCACAGTTCTTTGACTGGCGAATGCGTCAGCGATGACAACTATGAGCACGCGTTGAACGTGTGGCGACGTTTTCGCGTGAGGGATCTCGGGGAGTACAGCGATCTATATCTGAAAACGGATGTTTTGCTATTAGCTAATGTGTTCGAAAATTTTCGTGAGAACAGCATAGAGAGTTACGGTCTCGATCCTACTCACTATTACACGTTACCGGGATACACGTGGGACGCTATGCTGAAATATACCGGCGTTCAATTCGAACTTCTGTGCGACATTGATATGGTTATGTTCGTGGAACGCGGCGTACGCGGCGGTTTGAGTCAATGTTCGCGCAGGTACGCGCGAGCCAATAACAAATATCTCTCGACGTACGATCCGTCGAAACCATCGACTTATCTGATGTATTATGATGTAAATAATCTGTACGGTTGGGCTATGTGCGAGCCGTTACCGTATGCGGATTTTCAGTGGGTCACCAACCCTGAAAGTTTTGACGTAATGTCTATATCGTTGGACTCCTCCGTCGGTTACATTTTGGAGGTAGATCTCGCGTATCCGCGAGAGCTCCACGACGTCCACGCGGATTTTCCATTTTGCCCGATTCGCGACGTGCCCCCCGGCAAACGATACGATAAGCTTCTAGCCACGTTGTGCGATAAGTCGCGTTACGTAATACACTATCGCAATTTGCAACAGTGTACGCGACACGGATTGCATTTAACTAGGATTCATCGCGTCCTGCGATTCGCGCAATCTCCGTGGCTTCGCGGATACATCGAGTTGAACACAGCGTTTAGGACTCGCGCGAGCAACGAGTTCGAGAAAAACATGTACAAGCTTATGAACAACGCGGTATTTGGGAAAACCATGGAGAACGTGCGCGATCACGTCGACGTGCGTCTATTGACACGCTGGGAGGGAAGATTCGGCGCGGAGGCGATGATCGCCAGACCAAATTATCACAGTCGAAGCGTTTTCGCCGAGAACTTGCTAGCCGTCGAACTGCGCAAGCTCGAAGTAAAACTCAACAAACCCATTTACGTTGGCATGTGTATCCTCGATATATCCAAAACGCGTCTCTATGAATTCCATTACGATTACGCCCTGCCTCTGTATCGAGATAAGTGCAAAATAATGTACACGGATACCGACAGTCTGATATACCTTCTCGAGTGCGACGACGCGTACGAGGATATAAAACGTTCCTTAAATAGATTCGATACGAGCGATTATCGCGAGAGAAACGCGTACGATATGCCATGCGTCAACAAGAAAATTCCTGGTCTAATGAAGGATGAGAATTGCGGCGCGGTTATGACAGAATTCGTAGGACTGAGGGCAAAGATGTACTCATTAAAAGTACAGGGAAAGAGTGATACGAAGAGGATAAAAGGCATCAAGAGGAGCGTCGTCGAGAGAACGATAACGTTCGAGGATTTCACGCGATGTCTGAAATGCTGTACCTTCAATTGATGCACGTCATGAGTATTATAGAAAATGAAACGTCTTAGGTGACTGCGGGAACTTTCATTCGGAAATTCTTTGTATCATTAAATTATAAATTTATCATTTATTCGCGGAATTCAATGTAGCGGTTCCAATCTGGTGAATGTGAGATTGAGATCTTTGGATTTTGTGGAAATTCATGCAAATAAACCTCTAAAAAATCCTCTAAAGAGCGAGTCCTGATATTGCTTTATCTTGATTAATTTTATGCATCAATTGAAGAAACAGCATCATTTCATCTGAGTTTATGTAAGTAGCACGAACTTCAATCTACAATATCTCGGTGAAAAAAAATCATATCGGGACGTTCAAGAACGGAAATTAAAGAAGAAGAATCGTACTTTACGACAGTGTAATTAATTTTTGTCGGTAAAATTCTCTGAAGGCACAACTTAACCTCGAAAATACCTAAAAACAGCCATTTTCGTACCTTTAGGTTAGAATATCTCAAAATCCTGACGTGATGGCGGAATTCTGAGGTCAGATTCGGATTCAGCGCACCAAATTCCTTCGGGAATACTTCTCACTGCTTCTGTGATAAAACCTTGTTGACCTGTGTAATTATAACGTTTAAAAACTGACATTCAACCGCTCGAACAACTAGTCTCGCGCGATCCGTCGACCGCGACGTAAGAAAAAGAGTGAGAGAAAGAGAGACGCGATGTATTCGGCACTCGTCGAGCAACGATCTACCGCAAACAATGGAGAAGCGAGAAAGAGAGACGCGTTGAACGATGAATCGGATGACAGGAAAAAGATACGTGAGTCCTCACACATTATTAAACTCCTTACTTATTAAACGTTTTTTTAAATTTAATTTTTTTATTTCTTTCAGGTGTCATCGATACTGACATGATGTATCATCGAACTCGAATTCTAACGAGAAGATACACGTTGACTAAAACAGGTTACAAATTTTTGGACATCGGTATCGTCGTCAATTCACCCTCCTACGTGAACATCGTTCTGGGAGACTGCCACGGCAAGGAGATCTCGTTCTCTCCCGAGACGTGGCGAAAACTCATCGAGCGGAAAAACATCATACTGTCGAATCTACAGTCCGTCAGCAACGACGCGACGCCGATCAACGTTGGAAATGTAACGCTACGATTTGGAAAGATCAATAATCTTTCGGTATTGCGTCTGGAAACATCCACGACTCGTTTGGTCTTATTGCTCTCCACCGTTCGCGTTCTATTCGACCACGATTACTGTGTCGAGCGCATCGTAGCCTCTTTGAACGCTGCAACGAAAAACGTCGACGCGACGTTCTCGCGCTTCCTCGAGATCGCGAACAGCGCGACGAATTCCGAGAACGTTCCGCGAGCGATACGGGACAGTGAGAATTTCAACCGCGACAACATCGTCGATTGCGAACTAGCGGTTCTCTGTTTTAAAATCTAAAGCGTTATATCAATGTTAAATAAATAAAAAAAAACTAATCCCCGTATACCATTCTTTTTATTAAATACTCCTTCCTCCATCTCAACGATATTCAATATAATCAATATAATTTTTCGTTATAATCAATACTAATATATTTTTAAGATATAATTAATTATAATTAAAATACATTTTTAAATGATTATAAACATAATTAAAATATAATATATTCTTTTATGTTACATAACACATCGTCCGATGATCCTCTCTTGTTCTTGCTAAACAAACTCGAGACTGTTGTCGTCGTCGCTCGGTTTTCTCTTGGCACTGCGACGTTAACGCGAAACGCTATCGTCCGCGACATTCATCGTCTCCCTCACGACTCCAGGAATTTTCGCCAATCGCCGCGCCACAATCTCGAACAACTGATTCAACAGCTGCTGCGTGCTATCCGTCTTCGCCGAGGAACTCAAAAACTGCGTTCGCAGTTTCGCGTATTTCCACCAATGACGCTTCTCCTTGTTCATTACATCAACTGTGTCGTACACATACACGCGTATTATTTGACTACCAATCTCACCTGGCGTCTTCACGGTGAGCAAACGACCGTTCTCCAGCTTCGTCATATTCTGAACGATCATCTCCGGATCTTGCTCCGGAGTTAAATCGAACAACGCATCGAGTCCTTCCAGCACATCCTCACACGCAACGTGATTGGTCGTACCAATCGCACACCCTTTGTATTCGTTGACCCATTCGTTGAAGGTCTCCTGAGTCATCAGACCATTCACGAGACTCGCCTGCAACTCCTTCGACACGTTGAATCGAACGAAAGAGAGCAATTCGCGTTTCGAGAACGCTTCTACCGAACTCTTCTCCATCCATGCTCTATGCGTATCCACCAACACGCGTTTCATTTCTCGCCCCTCGCGAACGCGACGGTCATTCGGATCCGCGTTTTCGCGCGTCTTCAGATACGTCGAAACAGTACCGAGCAACAATCTGATATTGCGCGCCGCCGGCGAGGAGGGGTCCCATAACTCCAGCATCAGATCCAACAAAGAGAGAAACGATGGCTCAGCTTCGTTCCCCGCAAGCTGCAATATCTCGTTCCCCGAGAGCGACGCTGACTCGTTCATGTCCATGATTTCTTCTTCTCCGCGAACGATCTCGTTCTCGCGTCGACACACTGTTTCCTCGATCGCTAATGATTTCAAATGCGTAAAACGTTGACGCTTTTATCGCTATCCCTTCCTCGCACATATGGAATCTAACAAAGCGAAAATCGCTTCGAAAGACCCTCTCTCCTCGCTCGGCGCGACTTCCCGGACGAGAAAACGCAACGAACGCGATTTCAACACACTCTCAAACTTCACGCTTGTCTTAATAAGGTTGAACTTTAACCACTTTTTGATAATTTACTTTAAAAGATGCTCTACGGTCAAATATTTCGATACAGCCGAGAAACGTCTCCAAACAATCTCTACAATCGCGCGCAAATCTAGCGCGCATTATTTTTTGGTCACAATCGTTGCACATCTCTTCGTATTCGAGAGATAATCCGAATAATGGTCCACTAATGATATGTTGATCCGACGTCATTTCCTCGTACTCCTCATCATCCAAATCGTTCGGTTCCATTTCCACGGATTCGAAACATGATCGACAAATTCTCATAGACGGTTTGGACGGTAAAAAGTAGCACGTTTGAGACTCCAACGGTTTGATGCAGAAACTTTTTAAAAAATTTTTGTATACCTGATGGTCCTCAGGCCTCACTCCATCGATCGGACCGTAAAACTGATTTTTCTCTTCCTCAGATCTTTCATCAAATAACCTCATTTTTCTATGATTGATCTAACGTCGAACGAAAAATTACCGACGATCGAAGCAACGATGGAAACGCTCTTATACCATCGTCGCCCTCCGCCGTCGTCGAAACGATTTCCTGGATGAGAAAAGGTCGCGTCCCTCGACGCGAAAAAACGCGATATCTTGGACGAAAATAACGCGCGGCGGAAGACGCGCCGCCGCGACTTCCGGCGGACATACGCGATAAGCGCGCGTCTCACGGACGTTGACGACGACAACGCCACACCACGAAGGTTTCTAACCCACACCATGGGGGTTTGTAACCCACACCACGGGGGTTTCTAACCTACAACTACATCGATAAGATCCTCCCGCGCACCCGCGTGGACGTTCCGACCCATGTGGGGATTCAAAACCAATTGCTCTGCACCGCCCCCATGTGAGGATTCAAACTCATTACTCTCCGCACCCAATGTGGGGATTAAAACCCATGGCATCCCCCCACCACAACCAAACAGGGGGACGCTGAGGGGAAATCGCCTTCCGTCTCTCCCCCCTCACCCATCTCTTACGGCATTCCCCCCGCAAAAATCCCCGCTCCCCGACCCGTCTCGCCTCACCTCATGAGTTTGGAACACCCTCTATTTGGCTACTTTCCCATTTAGGCTGTCGATAATTATGAAGGGGGGGGCGGGTGGCGAGGGGACTGTACCCCCCCCCCCCCTATGCCATTCCGTCCATTTCCTAAACAAGCAGTGCAGACCCCGGAGACCGCCACAGGTCATCCAGGGTCACTTTAACCGCCCAGACCGCGGTGGGCCCGAGCGGGGGCTCGAGTCCACCGATCTCGCGGAGTCGGTTTCGACTGCTCTCCGAGACATAAGGAGCGAGAGAGAACAGCTCGAGGCATACCTTTTTAACGAGTGTAACAAAATTAGTAGAACGGCGATAAAGTTTATCCTCTTAAAGTGGTTCGTTCTAGAGTCCAAACTTTAAAGGGAGACCGTAGAGAAAGAGATTCTGCGGGTTAGGCTCGAAAGCATGAAGAAGGAGAGCACAGCTAAGCCGACATACTCCGCAGTGGCCGCAAAGAACCTACAGAAGGAAGGACCCACTGCGGACCGGAGCCGCGTGACAACGCCAGTGAAGCGGAAGGAGCAGAGAGTTCTCCTTATAAAACCAATTGATAAGGAGGACAAGAGATCAAATGAGGAAATTAGAAGGAGCGTGATTGATATGCTAGGTGGAAAACGAAATAAGCTCAGGGTTCAGAGCTGCAGACCCATGCGAGGCAGGGGTCTGGTGCTGACCGTAGAGAGCACCAAGGATGTAGGGGTGATAGAAAGTGTCCCACTAACAATAAGTACGGTGGGTCTCAGAGTGGATAAGCCGCAAGGGATGGATCCATGCTTTATTATATATGACGTGAAGGATGATTACAAGGAGGAGATTCTAAATAGAGGATCTCCTCGAGAAAAATTGGGAGAATGGCACAACGGGTGACCGCAGTGAGTGTAAAGATGTGATCAGATGCAGACGCAAGTTTGGATTCGGGGAGGGCCGATCCAACTGGATCATGCAGGCCCCGTATGGCATCCAGAAGCGTCTGACGAATGCTGGAAGGGTCTTCCTTCAATGGAAGGCCTACAAAGTACATGATTATGTGGATATCACAAGGTATTACAAATGCCACAGGTATGGGCACACAGCCAAAGGTTGTGAAGCCCCTGAACGCCTGTGTGCGGCGTGTGGCAGATCGGACCACACTAAGGAAAAATGTGAGCATAAGGATAACCCCATCTGCACTAACTGCGTGCGTGCTAATCATAAGGAGGTCCGCCACGACTTGCGCAGCAAGAAGTGTAGGGAGTACGTTAGGCAGGTGAAGATCTACAAGAGTAGACTAAAAATTTCTGACTAACAATGGATCCAGAGTACCTCTGTGTGAATGTGGTGCAACTAAATTGCCAAAGAGCGTATGCGGTGATGTGTGATCTGGGGGAGTGGCTGTGCGAGCGCCGTGTGAGTGTGGCACTGTTGCAAGAGCCGTATGTGAGAAACGAGCGAGTGGTGGGCTTGCCCCTGCGTATGGATGTGATAGCGAATGAGAGCGAGAATGTGAAAGCAGCAGTAGTTGTGAATGATCCCAAGCTCGAGGTGATGTGTGTGAGAGAATGCACGAATGTGGAGTTTGTGCATGGTTAAAGGTGGACTTTGGGGAGATGTATGTGGTGTCCCTGTACTGCCGGTTCGGCGAGGATCTTGAGCCGTATCTGGCGTACCTGGACGGTGTGCGTGCGAGAGTGAGAGGAAAGCACGTACTGATAGGAATGGATGCGAATGCCGTCTCGCCACTGTGGTTTAGCAAGGGTGGCGGCGGTGGTAGAGAAAATGTATTGCGAGGCAGAATGTTTGAGGAGTGGGTCATTGTGAATGACATGACTGTGCTAAACGAGCCTAGCGAAAGCTACGTTTAGCGGAGTGAATGGGGAGAGTGGCATTGATGTCACACTAGTGAATAATGTGCATGCGGGGTGCCGGTATGAGTGGGAAATTAAGAGCGACTGGGGGATCAGTGATCACAATGCGTTGCTGATCCGACTGATGTATGATGAAAATGACAGAAGGAGTGAGAGCGTACGTAGATGGGTGTGGAGGAACGCAGACTGGGATGGCTACGTCAGCGACCTAAAAGAGTGTGCGACAAGCGAGGAGGATGTGAATGGAATGGATGTTGAGGATGTGTTGGTGCGCGTCATGTCATGGGTCACGAGAGTGAATGATAAGAGAATGAAAAAGTGGTTGAGGAAGCCTGCTAGGAAACTAGTATGGTGGTCGTGTAAACTAGAGAGAATAAAAAGAAAAGTGAGAAAGTGTAGACGACCAGAGGGCACGTAAGAGAGATAGCGATCGAGCGAATGCAAGCGTGCAAACGTATAGAGAGGCTGTGAGAGAGTACAAGGAAATGATTTGGAGTGTGAAAGAGAAGAATTGGAAGCGATTTGTGAGTGAGACTGGGAATCGTAATCCGTGGGGAGACGTGTACAAGGTATGCATGGGGAAGTATGATAGAGCGCGATTGAGTGCGATGAGGGTGAATGGTAGAGAGACGCGCACGTGGTGTGAAAGTGTTGGGGCGCTGATGGATCGCTTCTTCCCGGCTGCGAGAGCAAATGTCGCGCGGCTGACGATGGATGAGAGGCGTGTGAATGAAGATTTGAGTGATAGGTCATTTGAGTGGGAGGAGATTAGAGCGGCCGTACGGGCGATGAAGCCCGGCAAGGCACCCGGTATGGATGGTGTGTGCGTGGAAATGTTAAGAATGATTGGGAGAGCAATTCCCGAATGGCTGAAGAGAGTGTACGATGGGTGTCTGAGATCGGCGTGCTTTCCTGCTGAGTGGAAGAGTGCGAGGTTGATTATATTGCTGAAGTCCCCTGAGAGAATGAGATCAGACTCTGGGTCTTATAGGCCGATTTGTTTGTTACCTGTCCTGGGTAAAGTGTTGGAGAGAATGATGATGAATCAGTTGGAGCAAAAGGTGTGTGATAGGATGTGCGACGCGCAGCATGGATTTATTAAGGGCAGGTCAACGGAGAGTGTATGGAGCTGTGTGCTTGATTGGGTGAATGTGTCGGAATGTAAGTATGTGCTGGGCATTTTTGTCGACTTCCAGGGCGCATTCGACAACCTGGAGTGGGATTGTGTGCTCAGCAAGTTGAGAGAGTTAGAGTGCGAAGAGCTTGGGTTGTGGGAGAGCTATTTCAGTGAGAGACGCGTGTGCATGATTGGAGCGTGTGAGAGCGTATGGAGAGAGGTTCGCCGAGGCTGCCCGCAGGGCTCCATATGCGGTCCATTTATGTGGAACCTCATGGTGGATGAACTGCTGTGGCGGCTGCGCGAACACGAGTGCAAGGTAGTTGCGTATGCGGATGATCTTTTGCTGTGTGTGGAAGGCCAGAGTAGATTGGAATTGGAGAGGAAGGGAACAGCGTGGATGAGGATGGTGAGCGAATGGAGTGAGAAAGTCGGTGTGAACGTGTCGGAGAGCAAGACTGTGGCGATGTTGATGAAAGGGAGGCTGGCCGGAACGAGGCACCCGAGTGTGTGTGTAAACGGTAAGAGTCTGAAGTATGTTAGCAGTGTAAAATATCTGGGTGTGTGGATGGGTGAGCGTGTGAGTGTGATAGGGAAACTGCGGCGAGTGTTAAGGAGTGAATGGGGCCTCAAGAAGAAGGCGGTATGTGTGCTATACAGGGGCCTGTTCCTGACCAGCGTAATGTATGGTGCGAGCGTGTGGTACGGAGCAATGAGGCATGAATACGTAAAGAAAATGATAAATAGATGCCAGAGGGTGTTCCTGAGCGCGTGTCTGGATGTGTGTAGGACGGTCTCCACGGAGGTCATGCAGGTATTGATGGGCGGGCTTCCGTGGGACCTTGAATGCGTGAGGAGAGGACTGACGTACAAAATAAAGAATGGACTGGATGTAGGTGAAAATGGAATAATAAATAATGAAGAAGTACGAGACATGGATGTGGAGCAGTGTGTGAATGAGGTAAATGACAGTATATGAGAAATGGCAAGAGAGATGGGATGAAAGTGCGAATGGAAGGATGACGTATAAATTTATTAGAGATGTAAGGTTTGCGGAAATGTGCGGTGTGTTTGAGCCTGGGCTGCGGCTGGGTTACATCCTCACCGGGCATGGAAGCATGAATAGTTTTTTGTATGAGCGTGGATTGAGTGAAACGAGAGAGTGTGTGTGCGGCGCTGAATGTGAGGATTGGAAACATGTGCTGGTTGAATGCGAGATGTACGAGGACTTGAGAGATTTGGATGCGTGGGGAGTGACTGTGAGAGAGAATGGTAGCGTAAATGTGAGTGAAGTGTTGAATGTAAGAGAGAGGTATAATGGGATAAGATTGTTTGCAGAAGCAACCTTCCGTAGGAGGAGACACCAGACGACGACCAACGACTGAACAAGGACGAGGATTGAGAGAGGCCGACCAATGCCTGGTGGAGGGTCACCTTACTGGTAGTAGCCTTGGCTACGAAGATCCGACCAATGATCTAAGTTGGTACCGCGTGGATTGGGATGCCCAGGGAGCTTCGGCTCTCTCCCAATCATGGGAATGGACTCGCGGGGGTAGTGGTTGACAGCCGCATGCTGGCTAGGAGTCCCGGCTCACGCCTGGGGTTCCGACGGTGGAACTGCGTACCCTCAGTTCGGGCGCCGGCCTGCTCGCTACCGAGCGCGTCTCCAGGTTGCGGATAGGGGAACGGCCTCCAGGTATGGAGGTTACCTGCGAATAATCCCTTCGATGTTAAAAGAGCACTAGATTTAAGTTGGCAATACGACGTGCTCGCGGCCAATAAGATAGCGTAGATTCTAAAAAGTGTAGTGGCAGAAGTGTGTGTGTGCGAGTCGATTGTCGATTGTCGATCCAACAAGAAAGGATCTTGCGTATTGTGATTATTAAAGTGGCTCGTTATCCCAGTTATCCTCTCAAAAGTAACATTTTGGCGACCGTGACAGGACTGTAAAAAGGATAATCGCGGGACTGTGCAGTAGAAGCGAATGGTGAATATGGAAGCTGCAAAGAAGACACGCACCGTGATGCGAGCGGCATTCACGCGCGCGTTAAACGACTTGGTTCCAAGGATAACGGACGCTAATACAGGAGCCACGGATCTGGCCGAGCTACAGGTATTTCTACAAGTTCTCGAAGACAAGAATAAGACGCTAGAAGAAGCCAATTTGGTCTACATTAAGTGCCTGATAGAGACGGAGAAGGTGATGACAGAAACAATCGACATGGAGATGGCGAGCAACGATGAGTACAAGCGCAAGTATATACGTACACGAATGGCGGCCATGACACACTTACCGACCGCCGCAAACAATACCGTAAGTAACCATGAGAACTCGGCGACCGGTAACATGAATTACGCAGGCGCACAGCCTGTGATAAAACTGCCGAAAATTGAACTTAGAAAATTCGGAGGAGATGTGAAGGAATGGTTACCTTTCTGGTCACAATTTAAGAAGATACACGAGAATGCCAACATTAGCAAAGGATACAAGTTCCAGTAACTCCTACAGGCGATGGCTGCTCAGTCACGTGCAGCGGAGCTAGTGAACAGTTTTCCTCCCGTGGAAGAGAACTATGATAGTGCGATAGCGAGCTTAAAAAATCGTTTCGGTCGAGATGAAGTGCTTGTGGAAGTGTACGTGCGCGAGCTTCTCAAGCTAGTTATGCAGAATGTTTTGAAACCGAATGAACGAATACCATTGCCTAGCCTGTATGATAAAATCGAGGCTCAACTAAGATCTCTCGAATCGCTAGGGGTAACGTCTGATAAGTGTGGCGCCATGCTACTCCCGCTCGTTGAATCCTCATTACCCGAGGAAGTCCTACGCGCGTGGCAACGTCAGACAGTTCCGGTCGTGGCGGATGGAGAACTAAGAGAGGAACGACTCACACAACTGATCAAATTCTTACAGTCTGAAGTAGAGAACGAGGAGAGAATATCTATCGCAATGAACGGCTTCGATTTGAAGAATGATGAACACAAAACATCGAAGCACAAACAACGCATGGATCAAGTAAAAAGTACGCTGTCCGCTATAAGCCTACACGCGCAAGAGAAGCCGAGTAAACCGTTAGACTGTGTATTCTGTAAAAAGGAGCACGCGAGTGTAAAGTGTGAAAGAGCGCGAAAGATGTCATTAGATGAGAAGAAATCGCTTCTACAACAAAGGAATGCATGTTTCAATTGCCTAAAAATCGGTCATCACAGCCGTATGTGTAGAAGCAATCAGAAGTGCGCGATGTGCAGTAGACGGCACGTAGTGATAATGTGCCCAGATATAAGTAGCGGAAGGGAAACGACAGTGCCAACTAATGCAGATGAGGTAAAAGAGAAAGTGCTGTCGAACTCTAACCAAACAAGAGAAACGGACGTAATTTTACAGACATTACATGCCAAAATTCGCAATGGCCGGGAAGAGCGCGTAGTCCGGGTGTTTTTCGATCAAGGTTCCACTCGATCTTACGCTACTAAGGACATTATCCGGCAAATGAAATATGAACCGATTAGTGAACACAAGCTCAAACACTCGCTTTTCGGCAACGTCACGTCCGCGATCAAGAATCATAAAAGGTATGTGGTTCACATGTGGAGTCTGGATAACAGCTATGCGTGCAACTTCAAAGTGTTCGACGAAGAGGAAATATGCGCAGAAATTCCTCTGTGGGAGAAACTACCGTGGATGAACGAATTGAAGGAGATGGGTATACAAATCACCGATGGACCGACTAAATGTGATTACGCTGCTCCTATCAAAATTCTCATTGGGGCGGATATAGCCGGAAAACTCATGACCGGTCGTACCAGACAACTTAAGTGTGGATTGACAGCAGTGGAAACGAGTCTCGGCTGGACACTGATGGGTCAGGTTCCGAAGTGTGCAAAGGACGGGCTGGCAGAGCAGGCGATTTCTATGTTTCAGCGTGAAGCCGGTGTATCCGATCTGTGGGAACTGGACGCAATTGGCATAGGCGATCCTGTGGTGGAGAAATCTCGCAAGGATCACGATCTAGAGGTTCTACGCCGTTTCAGGGAAACGGTCACTACCAATGCAGAAGGACGATACGAGGTGTGTCTCCCGTGGGTCGAAACACATCCTAGTTTACCGAACAACAGAGAGCTTGCTGTGAAGCGGCTCAACACGACGACGGTAAAGCTGAAATCGTCCGAGTTGTACGACGAATACGATCGAGTGTTCCATGACTGGCTTGCGGAAGGAATCATCGAGGTGGTGCCAGACGTTGAGCTCGACCGGGAAGGGCATTACCTACCACATCGAGGCGTCGTTAAAACGGGTAGTACCACTCCTTTAAGGCCGGTATTTGATGCGTCGGCCAAATGTAAGAACTTTCCATCGCTTAATGATTGTCTGGAAAAAGAACCCAATTTGATCGAACTTGTTTTCACTATTCTATTACGTTTTCGCGCTCAAAGAATTGGAATAGTAGCTGATATTAAAAAAGCATTCTTGCAAATAAGTTTAACCAAAGAAGATCGAAACTTTCTAAGATTTTTATGGTATGACGAACTCGGGAAAATGATTGTCTATAGACATAGTAGGGTGGTTTTTGGTCTGTCATGCAGTCCTTTCCTTTTAGGAGCTGTGATTAATTATCACTTGATGAAATTGATATCTGATGAGAGATCTAAATCTATGTTTATAAACGCAAATAAGAACCTCAATAAGTTAATGGAAAGTTTCTACGTGGATAACTGCGTAACAAGTTTAAACTCGATAACCGAAGTCGAGCAATTCATGTATGATGCCAAACGTGCAATGAGTGAAGGAGCGTTTGATCTCAGAGGGTGGGAGAGTTCGCATTCAAAGGTAGGAGAGGTAGATATTGCGGTACTAGGACTTATATGGGGTAAGAATGATGACACGTTGCGTTTAACGGTTCCCCAAACGGAGAACATGATGAATGAAAAGATTACGAAACGAACAATGCTTTCTTACTCGCACCGCATTTTCGATCCTTTAGGATTTGTCTGCCCCGTTATGATCATTCCTAAACTCCTATTGCAACAAACTTGGGTTTCTAAAATTAAATGGGAAGATGAGGTTTGTGATGAAATCCAAAATGAATTTAAGAAATGGCTCAGTAACTTGCCAACAATAAGCCAACTCCGTTTTCCTCGTTGGACATTTAGTTCACCGATTCAAGATACTAGTGTAACGTTTCATGTGTTTTGTGACGCCAGTAAGAAAGCATATGCTGCAGTGATTTTCGCGCGTGTGGAAGGTGCTTCTCAGATCAACGTATCATTTGTCGCGGCAAAAGCCAGAGTGGCTCCAGTTACTCCTATGATGATTCCTCGTCTTGAGCTCTTAGCTGCCTGTATGGGCGTTAGACTGGCGTGTTCTGTTTTTGATTCGCTTAAGATGACTGATAAGAAAGTAACGTATTGGAGCGACTCTGGCACCGTTGTGTTCTGGATCCAGCGTAATTGCCCCTGGGCGCCATTTCGTCGAAAACCGTGTCAAAGAAATAAGAAATATGTCTTGTAGCAGCAGCTGGAAGCACATTCCTGGCGAATTGAATCCGGCGGATCTACCGTCGCGAGGGTGCACAATCGATGTATTATGTAAGACAAATTGGTGGAACGGACCGGAGTGGTTAAGAAAGGATGAATCTGAGTGGCCGATTTCAAATGTAGGGTATCATGAAGATGAAATTAAAAATGAAATACGTAAGACAGCTAAAGTTACAGATCAAATCTTGGACTCAGAAATCGTGTCAACGCTGTCACAGATGAATAATATTGAGAAAATTCAACCTTTCTATGTCCCCAGCGTTTCCAGCTTCCGTACTGTAGTGAGAGTGATCGCGCGCATAAAGCGGTTTGTTACTAATTACAAATTACACAAAGCCGGAAAACAAGATAGGCTGAGTGGGAAGTTATCGAACGATGAGATCAACAATGCTGAAAAGACTATTTTGTCAATCGAACAACGAGAATCATTTCATGGGATCGACGACATAAAATTGCGTAACCTGAATGTTTTTATCGCTGAAGATGGTCTGATCCGCATGAAATCGAAAATATTAGAACGTGATGATAGCTATGCATTTCGTTGTCCAGTGGTCCTTCTGGGAGAAAGCACTTTGATTCGAATGATGATTATCGAATTTCACATAAGGTTGGGACACGTGTCTGTCAACGCATTGCTCAGCGCTCTCAGAGAGGAATATTGGATAATACACGGCAGAAAAGTAGCGCGTAGTATCGTAAGAAAATGTGTCGTCTGCGCACGACAAAACGCTCAATGTTTAAACGCAGATGAGACTCCACTGCCTATGAATCGCGTTCGCGACGCTCGAGTATTCGAGATTGTAGGAGTAGACTTCGCTGGTCCGTTGTATATGAAAGACGAAGGAAAAGCCTGGATTTGCATTTTCACCTGCGCAGTGTATCGCGCAATACACTTGGAACTCGTGTCGGCCTTGTCCACCGATAAATTCATAGAAGCATTTCGTAGATTTGTAGCCATAAGGGGACGACCGAGTACAGTTTATAGCGATAATGGCACTAATTTTGAAGGTTTTTGTAATTTGTTAAAACGAATTGATTGGGTAAAAATCCAAGAGTCTAGTCTAGTGTCCAAAGTAGAGTGGAAGTTTAATCCACCCAGTGCACCCTGGTGGGGAGGATGGTGGGAGCGCTTGATTCGAATTCTGAAATGTATGTTGCGCAAAATACTTGGTAAAGCATGTTTAAGTTATGAAGAGATGCTTACCGTCTTATGTGATTGCGAATCGGTGATTAACGCGCGTCCTTTGACATATTTGTCTGACGATCCTCGTGATCTGGCTCCTATCACTCCTAATTTGTTCCTGCAAGAGATACGTGAGGTAGGTTTGCCCGACTGTGATGTCATGGATAGAGAAAAACTAAAAGGTAGATTTAAATATCGACAATTTCTCAAAGAAGAGTTACGTAAACGATTTAGATCAGAGTATCTCGGACAACTAAAGTATGTAACGGCCAAGAAATTAACCGATGATCGTCAGATAAAACTTGGTGAGATTGTTCTCATCGGTAATGATTGTTCAAAGCGGCTCGAATGGCCACTGGGCCGAGTAATAGAACTGTTCCCAGGAAAAGACGGGATAGTAAGAGTTGTGCGTTTGATTACTGCGACGGGTCAATTGGTGCGACCTGTTCAGAGATTGTATCGCTTGGAAGTAGATATCGATACGGAAACGGAGGAACTACGTAAAGCTTATGATAAGAAAGTTAAGTCTAAGTCAGCTATTCGACACCAAAGTACTAATGAGATAGAGCAAATCCCTAACGATGTAGAGTTAAGTAAAGAAGATGTTCCTACTGTTCCATATAAAACGAGAAGTGGACGTATTGTTAAACCAGTTAAAAGGTTTTAATTTGGACGTCTTTTTAGATATTCCCTGCCTGTGAGACGGGAATATCTAAAAGGTGGGAGGATGTTAAAAGAGCACTAGATTTAAGTTGGCAATACGACGTGCTCGCGGCCAATAAGATAGCGTAGATTCTAAAAAGTGTAGTGGCAGAAGTGTGTGTGTGCAAGTCGATTGTCGATTGTCGATCCAACAAGAAAGGATCTTGCGTATTGTGATTATTAAAGTGGCTCGTTATCCCGGTTATCCTCTCAAAAGTAACAGGGGAGAATAAGCAGGCGCGGACAGCAAGACAGGCGGTTCTGGAGGGGACGTGGGACATCTCTTGGGAAAGGGTGTTCTTATAAAAAGCGCCACAACCCTAAAAAGGAACCGTCTAAGCGAGTCACAGCGAGTGAGTGTCGCTATAAGCACTCCAACTCCTCGAGCAGGGCGGGCTCGCTAGGTCTTTACCAACCGTCTTAGGAGAAGGAAAACTTCGAAAAGAAACCAATTTAAAACAAGCATGGAAATGAGTGAACACAAGAGAGGAGACGTACCGGCCCAGAGTGATCGGACACTCAGGGTCCGGCGTGGGGGGGATATTGTCCCGGTTCCCCCCTCGTCGTCATCCAACGACGAGCTAACCGCGGCGTGCACCGCAGACGCCGCGGGGGCAGACACGGCTGCGAAGGGGCCGAAGCTTCCGGCTTCTTTCAAGAAGCCGGCGCCGGCCAGGAGTCTAAGGCCTTCGGCTTCTAGGGGGTCGGCCCAGAACAAGGGGTCGAATCCTAAGGCTCCCAAAAAGGATCCCGGCATTAGACCGGTTGCGGTGTCGGTCGAGAGACTCGACACCAAGACATGTGTGATGCGATCCCGTACGGGATCGATGACAAGTGCCGAGGAGGTTTTGCCTTATTCTGGCGACATGGGGGGGGGGGGGGGGGGGGGGGGGGTAAGGTCACCCATGAGGTGAAAACAAAAGACCTTCTGTCGCCGGAACGCCGAGCCCGGAAGCTTGCGAGGAGGCAGCGGGAGCTCTGTGGCCCTATGGTGGGGGGGGGATAAGAATCCCCATACACTTGATCTCCTCCAGCGATTATGACGGGGGGATAAGGGTTTGACACATCGACCTCCACCCTGTTGAGAAGCCTACGTTGTCGGACTTGTCAGCGTTGTCGGACTTGTCAGCGTTGTCGGACAGCGAGGCCGCCGGAACA
>CABEGB010000522.1:0-28791 GCA_901521435.1 Crematogaster levior | reverse complement strand
CCCGCAAGATGTACTGCAAATGTTTAGTACGAACACGGACATACGTACGAGTAAAGCCATCAATAACAAATTTTATGCGAAAATGACAGCGAAGAAAGACGCAATGAAAAATTGTATCAATGTCAGCAAGAAAACTGCGACGTAATCAAGATGTACATTAATTGCCATCCGTTGAAGAACTGCACACCTTAAGGTAAAGATGTGTATATCATATTTATTTCAAATTAATATCATTTTCTTTGGTGTGATGCAAATAACATGTTAAATGCTTAAAAGAATTACTTTTGTTGTTATAGGAAACTCGTTCATGGCACTGCTAAATTATTTTTAAATATATGGAAAAATAGCAGAGTAGTCTTTACGACGGATCAAAGCGCTTCGGCCGTTGATTGAACACCCGTATAAGGAGATCACCCAACAACAGAGGATGAACTTTGAAAGCTGGGCTTTGATCCTTGCCGATCACGGAATTGCCTCATCGATGATTCGATGAAGTACGTATTTATATAATTAACGTGACTATAAGTAACGTGATAATGAAGTCACGATCTTTAATGAATATTGTTCGGTACGGAATGGAGCCTTGAGAAATAGAGGCGGAAAGATACGAACACGCACACACAAGAATAACTTCACACGCAAGTTTTGAACACTAGAACACAATATTTAAAGTCAAAGTCACAATCAGTAAAACGGAATATATACAGAGTTATTTACAATGCTTTACTCACTCAATTACTTTTAGCTCGCGGAACACAGCGCGGACAATGCAAGTCCGGTGAGCGCGAAAATGCCACGGAAAGCAACTGGGCGCGTGCGAAAGAGACGTTTCGCGAACGCGTGGAACAGGCGACTCAAGTGGCGTGCGAAGTGAAACAAACAAAAGCAAGCGACTTTGCTGTTACGACCAACGAAATCGGATAAAGGCGTTATCGAGATAATGCGTGCGATGATAACTGTGAAAAATGCGGTCGTACTCGAACGTATCTGAAGTGGACTGGCCTCCGTCCCCGCCGCATCCGTTTTATACCGAGCTTCGGGTGTTCTTCCCTGTCGTCACTTCCTCTTGAAATGACGACATAAAACACTCAGAAAAGCTCGGAAAAAGATCAAATAAACACAAACATAAATATAATTTGACACAAATGATTGGGGACGATGACAAGGCTTTTCAATTGAGCGAAACGGCAGCGCCGCCGTTTTCATATGTGGCTGCGCTCCGCGTGGCGCGATAAGTTCTATCAGGTATGTTGGGACGCAAGTCGCATTGCAACGGTCAGGGGAGCAACATTGAGATGCGTGCGGTGTAACATTCCTGCCGCTACTCTCCATTTTTGGTCTTTCTGCATTACACCACCTGTGTTGCTGGGCCATGCAACTGGGCGATGCAATACAGCGTGTTGAAACTCGGCAGAGGACCCTTCGTTTCGCTCGCGAACAAATATAAATAGCTGTAACTATTGTAACTTTTATTTTTTTTAAAATCCGTTCTAGGATGAGTACAGGGCCATTAAATCGTGAAGAGAAGATTGGAACGATGAAGATACAGAACGTCTATCGACCAAAGCTATGGAGCAACAAAGTGTTTTTTATTTCAGAGCCAGTATCGTTAAGGCCATTTCACAATACGTTGCAAAATGTCCGCAATGTTCGTCAATTTTGGCCTCTAAAATAAAAGCTGGAAGGCCAGTTCGTTAAGGCCATTTCATGCGTTACCAAATACCGTCAATTACGGGACATTACTCTAATTACATTAGAAGTGTGCCCTGATGTGACTGATGACAGAGCATTTGCAACGTTTTTTTGCGTTAACGAAATGACTAACTCAGGAGCCAATCAAGGGGAATTATTCTACAACTTGGGCAAAGTAAAGAAAGTAAGAAGAAGAATGGAATAACCTTACATCTCTCCTCATACGCTTGTGACGTTTCATCCCTAACGGCGACCGATACGATCAGTATGACTACTTTTGTGGAGAATGTAGTAACACTTGTAAAATCTTTTAATTCTGCTTTTGCATGAAATCATAATTATATGCATATTATTCATTTTTGTGCATTGTACAGGGTGAATCAACGAGAACTGATTCTCTCGCGTTCGATGTACTTAATGCATACACTGAATTCTCTACAAAATTGTAGTTAAGCAAAACTGATTTCCATTAAATCTATACCAGGTATCTCTTTAATCTTTTTATGTTTTTCATTAATGCGAAAAGACTTAACATTTAAATACATGTAAATTTTATTGCAGACGTTCAAAATATCTGTCATAAAGAAAGCTCAGTGAATTCCCTGTGTTAAATCACTTTAGACACTTCAGCATTTCAAAACTTTGCACGGCGGACATTACGACCATCAGAGAGTTCTCAAGAAAAGTCATTGGAACAGTAATATAAAGGATACTGGAATGGATGCAAGACACTGGGATGGCATCAAATCAAGCACGATGGGGCTTTTTTAATTAGTATACCTAAAACAAAGGGAGTCCCACACTACCCGGGGTGTGCAATAGCATTTTCCTCTACATACCAAAAAAAAAAAAAAATTTGTTATACAGGGTGTCTGTGTGCTAAGGTGTCCCTGACATATACAAGTAGATCTCGTTATTCTGAACAAAAAGTCCCATACCATTTTGCAAACAACCACGTAAAATTTCAGTAATTGGTATTGAAAATCGCCGAATACAAGAGCGCAACGAAATACGACCGCGGCGCGCGCAGCGATCCTGGTTGTAGGCGCGCGGGGGTGCATGTATTGCGATCATGGTTATGCCTTATACAGGCGGGGAGTTGTTTGTGCAAGCAATGGCTACGCCTCCCGCGCCTAACTATATGATCGCTAGGCGCGCGCGCTGGGCTGATATTATCTCGTTGCGCTCTTGTATTCGGCGATTTTCAATAATTAATTACTCGAAACCTACGTGGTTATTTTAAAAATATTAATAATTTGTTAATCTTTGAATCTACTATATATCAGTGAAGTTTACCTTAACACAGACACAAACAACATTTCTGTAATACGACCTGAAAATTGTAATACACGTGTATAAAATATCTGTGTATAATATAATATATGTATAATATATTATATGCAATATAAAATAATACAAATGCAAGATATGTGATACGGGATAATATATAACATATATGTGATTCAAGAAAATTTCGATTCTGCTTTACTGATATTTATTTGTTTTCTATCATATGTATATTAGCTGTAATTATATTTGTAATAATTTTACATAAAAATAATTTAATGAAATAAACAATGATTATGGTCGGTGAATGTCGGGATAATAAAATAAAATTTTCTAAAATCAATTATAAAAATAAAAATAAATATAATAAATATAATAATATAAAAATCAATATATAATAATAAAATAATATAATCCCAGACAACTGTATGTCCGAATGTTTAAAGGCATTCCATGGACGTTAGAACGTCTTTTGGATGTCCTGTGGACGTATTTTGGACGTATGTACTGTCAGATATATAATGATTAATTAATATTTCTTTTGAGCATTAATTGCTCTTCAGCGTATTTTCCTCAATTAGTCACCTTTTTCCTGAATAGATTTTATTATTAAATACATTAATACCCGTTAATATATTTAATAATATAATTAATGCTTTCATAGCAGCAATTGTATATGATAAAAGAGATAGGTAGAATGCTTATGAATGTATGACAAAGATAGCTGTATCAGGCGTACAGCCTTTGCAAAGCGAAATATTTAACTTTTCACGGTTGGCAGGCGTGCGGTCTAAGCGACAGAAAAAGAGAGAGGATTTTAGAGAGAGACGCAGGCGAAGTGAGCACACCATCTATGTTTCCACCATGGTCGCGCCGCCGAAATGTCACCGCGAAGTCCGCCGATTCCGGCCGATCTCGCGATCAGCGTCACGCTGCCGAAATACCGCGAAGTCCCGCGATTCCGCCCGAACACAATCAGCGATATCACGCCGCCGAACGACGGCGGACCGAAACCGAACGCTTCTGACGGCTATTAAGCCGCATTCACGCGCACCAGCGCCAGCGAGCAAATCATTAATCCGGCAATACCGGAACTGTATATATTGTACATAATAATAGTATTAGAATAAACTTGGTTATAAGGGCACACAAACTATTCACTCAACCTTTGATTCCGCCGCCCGAACACTGGATTCCCGCGGCTATCAGCACAGTCAAAAATCCACTGTTACATATATATTATATACATATTTACAATATATACTATTATATATTATATATCATATAATTATATAATAAAATTTTTAAAATTATGTCCGCGTAGAAACGAACAGCAATAAGAACGAGCGAGGTGGCAATAAAACGAGTAAGAGCAATCCAGACAGTAATAAGAGCGAGCGAGGTAGCAATAAAAGCCATTAAGAGCAACCGAAACAGTAATAGGAGCGAGCGAGATGAGAACAATAGGATGGAAAGAAAACTCAGTTTGGGATCGAGCCTTTCTCGCATGCTGTGTTGTTATATCTCTCGCTCACTCCTATCACGCGCTCATCGGCTGACGTAACGCCACAGACTATAAATGTGACGACTAGGGCTGATGATTTGCTTCGAAGGCTTCGACATTCGAACTTCGAAGCTTCGAAGATTCAGCTTCGGTATGAAATCTTCGAAGCTTCGAAGCTTCAATCTTCGAATTTTTGAAACTTCGTCTTCGAAGCTTCTAAGAATCAAAGTGTAATTATACTATTTAATAGAGATGGTGAGCTAGGTTAAATAATATAAAAAAGTTTCAATATCAAGAAAGTTAATAATTAATTTAATTTTTATGAATTGCACAATCGTATATAAGTTAAAACACTTTATTATCCTTCCTAACATTATAAATTGCATTTCTTTTCCCATTGTAATTTTATTTACAATCCACTTGTCTACTTACATTCTATTTATCGCATGAGCTATCAGCGAAACTTAAAGTCGCGATCGTCTTTGGTATTAATGCGTGGCTATCTTAAGTCTAATATTTCAGCGTATTCCATTTATTCTAATATTATTATTATATCATTATTCATTTATTTATTCAAATTGTTATTATTTTTTTATTACTTATTTATTTATTGTTTTGTTAATATTTTTATTATTTATTTATTCATTATTTTGTTATTATTTTTAATTTATTTATTTATATATGGGGCGTTCTCCGTCAGATCAGCCACTCCTGCCCATTTCAATTTTGAGATAAAATCCTCAAAAGGGCTTAAATTTTTCGTTGAAATGTCAGTTTTTAGCCGTGTGGCCTTTTTGTTAATTCAAAATGGCGGACCCACAATGGCGAAACAAGACAATAGGGTTCATTTTAGGAAAAATCGAAATTACTCAGTTGTTGTTAAAGATATCAACAAACGGTTTTCAGATTATTGTTTCTCATTGAATTTTACATAAGACTGCTTTTTATTTTCCAGGGACGTGCAAAAATTATAAGGGCGGGTTCTGGGAGTTTGGAGGGCTACATATTTTTAATAGCAGAAATGGAAAGTAGAAGTGATTTCGTAGAAATGCATACTCATTAATTTTTCCAGAGACAGCCGTATGTGGGGTACATAAATATAGACTGTATTTTTGCAGATGAATATAGTTTTAATTTTGTTTTTGTAAAGTTGTTATTTGTTTGAAAATATATAAAATTCTTGTTATCCTTGACTTATATGATAACAAATTTCGTATATATAGTCGAGGTACGCGCCTTGAATTTCAAGGTCTCACATACGACCGACTTTCTACCCGCAATCACCATAGAGTTCCATTTGTGTCATTGAATTGTGTCTTTGATTAATACTTTCTTCTCATCTACAATTATAAACCCATGATTCTTAAGAATTTGCGGAACAGACCGCACTTTCAAATCTCTTATTGAGTTTTCTTCTCATCTTCTCATGGTCACTTTTATTGAAATAAAAATATTTATATTCTTAAAATGTTTTCTGGCCCAATAAAAAGAGCTTGAGGTGTCAATAATGCATCATGTGGCTTAGCAATAAGACTTGCTCTATAAGCCTCTCTTTTAAATGTAGCACCGATTCATCGTAAGCACTTTTACCGTGAGCTGTTGCACTATAGTGCCACTCTGCTTGAACATTGAAATCCTCTTTATGATTCTTTAAGTTAGCAATCTGAAATCTGTTTTTAAAGTGCTGTTTTGCCCCATCTGTTATGTATATTATTTTTATTTTTTAACATCTTTTATCTGTGGAATTAGTAGTGTTTGTACAGTGTGGTGTCGTGCCTCAAACTATCTGATAAAAATACATTGCTCTTATGCTTTAGTTGCGAATTTTCTTTATAATAATATATTACAGGAAATACAGTGCATTGATCATTATTGAAATGAAATGCTTGTGAAGCATCTTGACAAACATAGGAATAGTTTTCGGAGAAGTCAAACATCACAATCACTTCACCTTCACGAAGATTCTCTTTTCTTTCTGAAATAAACAAATTTTGTTCTTTGGCAATAAATGAATGAGGTCTTAAAATTTGTAATTTGTTGAAAATTCGTTTATGAACGAGTTCTGACTGTTACCTCGATAAATGTGATCAATGCCCAGGTACTACTGAACTCTCTAAAGAGTTGTCAAAACTATTGAACAACTCATGCATTTCCCATGTTCAATGTTCCTTATGGACCGGAACCGATCGATCAACTCTATTAACGCAACAACTAAAAATTGATGATTTCATAAACAAATTTTAAAAGAGAGGCTTATAGAGCAAGTCTTATTGCTAAGCCACATGATGCATTATTGACACTTCAAGCTCTTTTTTATTGGGCCAGAAAACATTTTAAGAATATAAATATTTTTTATTTCAATAAAAGTGACCATGAGAAGATGAGAAGAAAACTCAATAAGAGATTTGAAAGTGCGCAGTCTGTTCCGCAAATTCTTAAGAATCATGGGTTTATAATTGTAGATGAGAAGAAAGTATTAATCAAAAGACACAATTCCAATGACAAATGGAACTCTATGGTGATTTGCGGGTAGAAAGTCGGTCGTATGTGAGACCTTGAAATTCAAGGCGCGTACCTCGAATTATACGAAATTTGACATCATATAAGTCAAGGGATAACAAGAATTTTATATATTTTCAAACAAATAACAACTTTACTACAAAAAAACAAAATTAAAACTATCTTCATCTGCAAAATACAGTCTGTGACGTCTCGACTAGTGATTTTCTCACTGGATAAGAGCAAGATTGAAGGAAGTTAATATTAGGAACTAGCGCGTCACTACAGTCGCTACTACACTAATATTTTGTAATCTCGTATTCAAACATTCTATGAACTTAGTTAATATTGGAATATTTTTGTAATAGCTATAGAATGATACTTATGCCATTTACACATTTTATGTCTTTATGAATTAATACTTTTGCGAAATCTATATATTATTATAAGCTTCGTAGTATAGAATTATAAATTTATTAATAATTATGTATTATAGTATTATAAGTATTATAAGTTTTATAATAGTTTAAGAACGGTTTTATATCACGTTCAGCTCAGGGTATCTAGATATAAGCTATTAAATAAGCAAGCGTTGATTATGACGCATCAAACGAGCACCGCGGAAGTAGTATCAAAATCACGCCACCGTTGTTATCTGCAAAATACCAGGAAGCCCACCGGACGCACAAAGAAGAAAGGTGGACAAAGAGGAACCATTGGAACCACCGCGCAGTCAGTCGCGTAGTTGATTTCAGAAGGACAACACGTCTTCAACTGCGTGTCTCATTTATACAAGACAAGAACTTTACCGCCGAATTTTGTAACTCTCTCTCTTAAAAGGAAGGCATAAAATTCCATCTGATTTGACGAAAGGATCATTCACTCCCTCATCCCGTTAAACCCGGTGAAAGCAGGGTGAAAAAAAAAGGGAGAACGTCGTTACGTCATTAATTGTCCGATCAGACGTAACATATCAATTTGGTGGCAGCGGTGGGATGGTAATTGTGATCTACCGTCAAATCATTTCGTTAATAATATTCAGGTACCAAAGGAGGACCGGTAAATAAGATGGAACCTAAACTAACCGTAGAAAAGTCTTTCTTACCCAAGAAAGACGAAAATCACCGTCATTTATCCGAGAAGTGGTGGGAAAGTTTTGGGAATAGCGTATTAACTGTTAGGCTTTAATGTTGATTTATACATTGAAACTAACAGTTTTTCCTGTATTAACTTTAAGAGATCGTATCTGTGTAACCAAAGTAAAGTAATTTTTATTTTTTTAAATATTTTTAATTGTTTTTAGATTTAAAACTTTTTAATTTTTTTTTTTATTTTTACTTTTACTTTTTATTTTTTTTTTAATCTTAAAAAATCTAAATAATTTGGAAAATACAAAGACATAAACTTGCATGTGCATATACAGGGTGGGCCATTTAATCTCCCCATCTGAATTTCTCGTAATCTAAGCTAGATAGAGAAAAATGGTCCAGACAAAAGTAGAAGGGGACAGAGGGGGTCACGTAATGGTACCAAGGACCTTGACCTTGAACTCGATTTTCAAGGTTATTTCAAGGTCAAAATGATTTTTTTTAATGGGAACACCTATTTTTGACCCCGGATTTGAAAAGAGCGGGAAATTTTACGTTCAAAATGATATGTTTATCAAGGTCATGGCAAGGTCAATGAAGGTCAAGTTTGCGAATTTTGATTTCCCAATTGAATATACCGGAACCTAAGCCAAATACGTAAAATTGGTTCAGACAAATGTTAAAGGGGCCGAGGGGTCACCTATCTGTACTCTGATCTTGACCTTGAACTCGATTTTCAAGGTTATTTCAAGGTCATAGTGATTTTTCGAAATGGGAATCACTATTTTCGAGGGTTTCTTTAACTTTATTTTTTGTACCTTATTTTTAGCGCTACCCAGAAACAACGATGTGGACGTAGTGAGTACTGTTTCCTTTGGGGTGCTGGATTAAAGTGAGTCCCTTCGCCTCTCACTATTCGGGGTGCTGGATTAAAGTGAGTCCCCTCGCCTCTCACTATTCGGGGTGCTGGATTAAAGTGAGTCCCTCTCCTCTCACTATTTTAAAAATTATTAATTTAATTTCGAAGCAAATGTTCGAAGTTGCCTCCATTTGCTTGAAGGCATAAAATCAAACGTCTTTGGAAATGGCGTACGGTGTTAAGGAGAGTTTGCCTTGGAATTGCAGCGCATGCTCGACGAATGCGATCTTCAAAGTTTGCTCTTGTTGTGGGCTGTTGTTCGAAAACAATATTTTCAAATAGCCCCATAAAAAAAATCTGGGGATGTGAGATTGGGTGAACAAGCAGGCCAATTAACCGGACCGCCTCGTCAATCCATCTCCCATAGTAATTTTCATTCAAGAAAGCCTGTACGATTCGTGCAAAATGTGGTGGTGCACCATCCTGCTGGAACCACATTCTTCGTCGCGTTTCTAAATCGACATCTTCCATCAATTCAGGTAACCGATTTCTAATTAAATGTAAATAGGTATGCCTATTAACATTTTCCTCAAAAAAATAAGGACCAATGAAATATCCGTTGACGATGCCACACTATACTATAAGGCTCCAACGTCTTTGATGATTCACAGTCCTGTGCCAATGAGGATTCTCATCCGACCAATAATGGCAATTATGCCTATTGAGTTCTCCGTCACTTTGAAATTTAGCTTCATCAGAAAAAAGCACAAAGTTGAAAAAAAGGATCATTCTCTATCATCTGCAAAAGCCCATTGGCAAAACACAATTCTCTGTTGAAAATGATGAAACTGTAACTCTTGAACTAAAGTTAAATGATAAGCACGATATTTATGGACTTTAAGAATTCTCAAAAAGGTTCTTCTAGGTATGCCAATTTCTCTTTCAACTCGGCGACTGCTGATATGAGGATCAAGGTGAACGATTGCAAGAACAGTCAGAACACGCATCATTTTTGTCGTATTCGTGGCGCCTGCGATGGCGAACCATATGTCCACCACGAGCTCTTTCAGTTAATGTACTTATTGTCTATGATCTGGGTGTCGTCTATCTGGAAAGCGTTCAGCGTAAAGTCTTGCTGCAGCACGATAATTATTATGACTTTCGCCTAACACCATTATCATATCAACAATGTCATCGGGCTGATAGTCAGCTATTTTTAGAGCTGTTAGTCACCTTTAAAAATGTAGATGACAAAATGATAATCAAAACCTTAAAGTCTGATGAAAAAGGAAAAAAATTGAAAAAAAACTGAAACTGTATTATTAATTCACTTTTTTTGATACAAATATTTTGTTCGTCACCTTTACGAAATTTAGATTACGAAATGATAATCAAAATCTTAGAGACTTATAAGAAAGAAAAAAGTGGAAAAATGACTTAAGTAAACTGTATTATTAATTTACTTTTTTTGATTTTCCAAAATCTAAATCCATAAAAAAATCAAATTGATCTAAAAATTGAATTAAATATTTGAGACTGTTTTAGAGCTGTTCTTCACCTTAACAAAATGTAGATAATGCAATGTTAATCGAAATCTTACAAACTATAAAAAAAGAAAGAATCGAAGAATTATTGAATCGTACTTTATGACTATGAAAAATCAAATTGATGTAACAACTAAACAAAGTATGTTTTTATGAGAGAGATATTCAAAATATATATTCATGAGACATGTACGTACTAAGGATTTTTAATATTCATTGTTTTTTTTCGCAATCATTATGGAGTCACCGTCTTTACTTGGATATGGGTTATGGGTTGGGTTATGGTTATTGGTCCGATTATCGTTATGAGCTCGTTTGGATTATGGGTTGCGTTGGGTTATGGTTTAAGTTAGTACGATACTTACGCATGCGCAGTAATAATTATTTTTTTGAGGATTTTTCTATTTTTCTCTTTCTTATAAGTCTCTAAGATTTTGATTATCATTTCGTAATCTAAATTTCGTAAAGGTGACGAACAAAATATTTGTATCAAAAAAAGTGAATTAATAATACAGTTTCAGTTTTTTTTCAATTTTTTTCCTTTTTCATCAGACTTTAAGGTTTTGATTATCATTTTGTCATCTACATTTTTTAAAGGTGACTAACAGCTCTAAAAATAGCTGACTATCAGCCCGATGACATTGTTGATATGATAATGGTGTTAGGCGAAAGTCATAATAATTATCGTGCTGCAGCAAGACTTTACGCTGAACGCTTTCCAGATAGACGACACCCAGATCATAGGACAATAAGTACATTAACTGAAAGAGCTCGTGGTGGACATATGGTTCGCCATCGCAGGCGCCACGAATACGACAAAAATGATGCTCGTGTTCTGACTGTTCTTGCAATCGTTCACCTTGATCCTCATATCAGCAGTCGCCGAGTTGAAAGAGAAATTGGCATACCTAGAAGAACATTTTTGAGAATAAAGTCCATTCTTAAAGTCCATAAATATCATGCTTATCATTTAACTTTAGTTCAAGAGTTACAGTTTCATCATTTTCAACAGCGAATTGTGTTTTGCCAATGGGCTTTGCAGATGATAGAGAATAATCCTGTTTTTTTCAACTTTGTGCTTTTTTCTGATGAAGCTAAATTTCAAAGTGACGGAGAACTCAATAGGCATAATTGCCATTATTGGTCGGATGAGAATCCTCATTGGTACAGAACTGTGAATCATCAAAGACGTTGGAGCCTTATAGTATGGTGTGGCATCGTCAACGGATATTTCATTGGTCCTTATTTTTTTGAGGAAAATGTTAATAGGCATACCTATTTACATTTAATTAGAAATCGGTTACCTGAATTGATGGAAGATGTCGATTTAGAAACGCGACGAAGAATGTGGTTCCAGCAGGATGGTGCACCACCACATTTTGCACGAATCGTACAGGCTTTCTTGAATGAAAATTACTATGGGAGATGGATTGGACGAGGCGGTCCGGTTAATTGGCCTGCTTGTTCACCCGATCTCACATCCCCAGATTTTTTTTTATGGGGCTATTTGAAAAATATTGTTTTCGAACAACAGCCCACAACAAGAGCAAACTTTGAAGATCGCATTCGTCGAGCATGCGCTGCAATTCCAAGGCAAACTCTCCTTAACACCGTACGCCATTTCCAAAGACGTTTGATTTTATGCCTTCAAGCAAATGGAGGCAACTTCGAACATTTGCTTCGAAATTAAATTAATAATTTTTAAAATAGTGAGAGGCGAGGGGACTCACTTTAATCCAGCACCCCGAATAGTGAGAGGCGAGGGGACTCACTTTAATCCAGCACCCCGAATAGTAAGAGGCGAAGGGACTCACTTTAATCCAGCACCCCAAAGGAAACAGTACTCACTACGTCCACATCGTTGTTTCTGGGTAGCTCTAAAAATAAGGTTAATAGCTAAAAATAAAGTTAAAGAAACCCTCGAAAATAGTGATTCCCATTTCGAAAAATCACTATGACCTTGAAATAACCTTGAAAATCGAGTTCAAGGTCAAGAGTACAGATAGGTGATCCCCTCGGCCCCCTTTAACATTTGTCTGAACCAATTTTACGTATTTGGCTTAGGTTCCGGTATATTCAATTGGGAAATCAAAATTCGCAAACTTGACCTTCATTTGGCCTTGCCATGACCTTGATAAACATATCATTTTGAACGTAAAATTTCCCACTCTTTTCAAATCCGGGGTCAAAAATAGGTGTTCTCATTTAAAAAAATCATTTTGACCTTGAAATAACCTTGAAAATCGAGTTCAAGGTCAAGGTCCTTGGTACCATTACGTGACCCCCTCTGTCCCCTTCTACTTTTGTCTGGATCATTTTTCTCTATCTAGCTTAGATTACGAGAAATTCAGGTGGGGAGATTAAAATGGCCCACCCTGTATATACAGGGTGTCCCATCGCACTTGTACAAACGTTCGTGAGCAGGTAAACGGCACAGTAAACTGAACAGAAAAGTCCTGTATCATTTTGCTAAATTCGCAATAATAAGCGAAATATTTGATATTAAAATTAGGCGAATAAGAGCGCGCCGAAGTACAAGCAAGCGCTTGAGCCGTCGGAGCTATAGCACGGCCTAGTGTGTCAGCATTGGCTGCCCGGAGTGGCAAGAGACGGCAGCGGCATGCTGACACACCTTTCCCCTCGCCTAGCGTCCCGCTGCACTAGGTTACCGTGGATCTGTTCTTTTTAACTGCACTGCTGAACTGGTGCAATAAGTTAGAGTGAAAAAATATACATTTGTCTCATTCTAACTTGTTGCACCAGTTCAGCAGTGCAGCTGAAAAGAACAGATCCCGTGTCAAGACTCAATTGCTGATATTATAATAAACTGCCAATATTATATTGAAATAATAAGCGTAAATAAAAATAATTTTGCATAAAATACGTTATTTCAATATGTGAGGTAACGATTACAACCTGTATTCGTTGTGTTCTGCTTGAAATAGTTTTAGTCTCTCTGTTTAAGTTGGCATGACGAATTTCAAGAAAATAAAGATTCAAAAAATAACAATAAGAATAATAGAATTCTAATAACACTTTTAATAGGTCTACAGTTCCTGATAAAAATTAAAGAGTTCTGCACTTGTATTAAAAAAAACAAAATTAATCTAAAAAAATGCGTTAATTTTGCGAAGAAATTTTTTAGTATGACACCTTTCTTTTTAACAAAATGCGTTAAATTATCATTTTTTATAAGAATTTCTGATAGTTCCATTTAAGTTCAGCACAAACATATGCAATTTTAAAACGATATTCCATGAATTAATAATTTTTATTAAATTTTTCATTAAAAATTGTTAATTGGTAAAATATTGATCTGAAATTGCATTTATGTGCTGAATTGCAAAATTATCGGCAACTCTTGCCAAAAATAATAACATTTAATGTATCTTAGTACTTACTTAGAGAAGAAGGTGTCGTATTATATTTGCGAAGTAAAATCGACATTCAATTTCGATTTTTTTAATATAAGAAATGCGAAACTTTTTAATTTTTATCAAAAATTATAGAACTGTAAAAAGTGTTGTTGGAACTCTTAATATATTTTTTTTAATTTGTAGAAAGTCGTGTCAACTTTGCAAACACATTCTATTCAAACATATCTTTAAGAAATAAAATTATTTTGTGGTAAGAAAACGCTATCGTTTCCACACCACCTTGAGGTAGATAGTGTATAAAATCTGGCGAGAGCGATTCGATTATGGCCGCGCCGCCATCTTAGCGAGGTTTGATTGGCGTATAGCGATTGGTAGCCCGCGCTCAGTTACGACACCTTAACCTTTGGTTGGAAGAGATACCACGTGAGCCGGTGCACGTGTATTACTACACGAAGAGACGCGCTTCCGAGGCCATCTTGGGAAGGGAGAGTTCTTGTTTGACCGGGACACGAATCGGACGTGTTCTCGCGACATTGAAACGCCATTGTATGGCGTATTAGTATTGCGTCAGCCATAAGTCGTTAGAATTGTATCGTTAATTGCGTGCTTGCGCAGTTTTGTAATTAAAGGCGGTGTTAGTGATGCTAAGAGAAGTGCACTTTCGTCCATCCCGCTTTACTATTGCATCAACAATAGGACACAATGTGCGGATAGCGGGTACGTACGTGTACGTGTGAGTACTTGTGTGCGGTATTAGAACCGCATAAGAGATGGTTACCTTGTCCATCCCGCTTTACTATTGCATCAGCAATAGGACACAAGGTGCGGATAGCGGGTATACGTACGTGTACGTGTGTGTACGTGGGTGCGGTATTGGAAACTCATAAGCGACGTTTACTTTTCGACCATTTCGGCGGTCGTATTACGTCGTTAATAAGACGTTAAGATCGGATAGTAAGTTGCGTGCGTGTTCGTCGGTGTACGTAAGTGAGAGACACGTTTAACGCTTTGGAAGCGTGTACGTGCGTCCATCCTTCTTTGCGATACGAACCTCTGGCTGCGAATACTGGGTCCGTTACGTTCGGATAGATGCAGCGACGGAAAGACTCGATGCAAGACCAAGAGGCTCCATAAGATTGCTGCCTCGTGGGGATTCCTGCGGCTACTTCGCAAGCTAAGTTCCTTTACCGTAAAGACCTTAAAGGGCGTTCAGCCCACTCTCACATAAAGACGTTAAGGGGCGGTCAGCCCACTCTCACGTAAAGACGTTAAGGGGCGTTCAGCCCACTCTCACGTAAAGACGTTAAGGGGCGGTCAGCCCACTCTCACGTAAACACGTTAAGGGGCGTTCAGCCCACTCTCACGTAAAGACGTTAAGGGGCGGTCAGCCCAGTCTCACGTAAAGACGTTAAGGGGCGGTCAGCCCACTCTCACGTAAAGACGTTCAGGGGCGCTCAGCCCACTCTCACGTAAAGACGTTAAGGAGCTCTCACCCCACACCCACGTTAAGGGGCTTCGGCCTGCACTTACGTTAAGGGGCTACGGCCCACATCTGCATTAGGGGCTCTTCGCCCATCCTTTACGGGGCCCTTTGCTCACCTCTACGCGTACGGGGCTGTGCCTCGATCAGATGTACAGATAACACAGGCCCACAAAAAAAAGTGAAGTTTAATGTCCATAAAAGAAACCATTGTATTCCTAAGTAATTTTTCCCGCTGAATCCGAATCTAAAATCGGTTTGACCGTATCACGTCAAGTTTAAGGTCATTTCAAGGTCAAATTGCGAAAAAATCACATGCGTAAAAGAACAATGTGTATGTCTATATTTTTGGGGTCGCTGAATTCGAATCCGTAGTCCGTTTGGTCCGACAAGGTTCAGATCAAGGTCAGTTCAAGGTCAAATGTGTTAATTTTGCTTAAAATGAATTTTTGACTGCAGATTCTGAAAGAACGGAAAATTTTACGTTCACATATGTATTTTAATTTTTTTTTTTGTATCATAACATATCAAGACAAACAGCCACAACACTTATGATCTTTTGCTTTTTCTCACTCTTTTGTCTTCAAATGATCTGTGTAGTGGATTTCGCTTTCTCTTCTTTCCATCCACAGTACTTTCTCTTTTCAACATCCAACAGAAATCTGCCATCATATTTATATCCCATCGACCTTGGTATCGTCGTTCCATTTCTTTGATATCTTGATGAAACCGTTCCCCTTGTTCTTCACTATAATCTCCAAGATTCAATGGAAAGTAATCTAAGTGCGAATGAAGAAAGTGTAGCTTGTAATTCATCAGGCAACCCAATTGTCTGTAATTATGAAGTAAATCATCAACTAAGTTCTTGTAGTTCTCGCTCCTGTGATTACCTAAAAAGTTTTTCACTACATTTACGAAGCTAATCCATGCTGCTTTTTCTTCATTGTTCATCGTACCAACAAATGCTTCATCTTTCAACAATGTACGGATTTGTGGTCCGTTAAATATACCTTCTTTCAATTTAGCGACCGATATTCGCGGAAATTTCATTTCCAAGTACTTGAAACATTCATCTTCTTTATTCAACGCTTTCACAAATTGTTTCATCAAACCAAGTTTAATATGGAGAGGAGGAAGCAAAACCTTCGATGGCTCTACTAATGGTTTGTTAATGATGTTTTTCTTACCAGGCTCAAATATTTGTCTGGCAGGCCAGTCAGTTTTCACATAATGGCTCTCACGGTCTCTGCTATCCCATAAGCATAGAAAACATGGAAACTTTGTGAAGCCTGATTGTTGACCTAAAATCATAGAGAGGATTTTAAGATCTCCACAAATTAGCCAATTGTGTTTACCGTACTCTATCTTATTCAGTACCATTTCAATATTCTTGTACTCTTCTTTCAGGGTTACAGAATGTGCTATGGGTATTGGTGAATATATATTGGTGTTATGTAATAATACGGCCTTCAAACTTCGCTCAGAAGAATCTATAAATAGTCTCCATTCATCAGCTTTATATGCATCCTTCTTAATTTCGTCCATCAAACCTTTAACATCATGACAATATACGAGATCAGTGTCTGAAGAAAAATATGTCCTAAAGGATTCGTCTCTACTACGGTAGTAAGAAGTTTTTGTTCCTTTCGCTAGTAAATTTTTTTCTTTTAATCTCGAAGCGAGTAGCTCAGCTCCTTCTTTTGATAACCCTAACTCTCTCACTAGATCATTCAGTTCTTTCTGATCGAATTCTCCTTTCTCCTTAGTTTGTTGCTTTGTTGGTACATATTCATCATCGCTTTCGTCCGTTTCTTCTAATTCTAATTCGCTAAGTAATGAAGAAATGTCACTTTCTTGATCTTCCTCTCTTTCATTTGTTGGAACCATAAACGGCTTTTTCACGCTAGAGACCTTTGCATACTCAATCTTATGAATATTTGATGAGTTAAAACCATGAGTTTTTGTCATACAAAAATAACAATCCTCTATACTTCGTGGTTCACTCCAAACCATAGGCCTTACAAATTTTAATGGAGTTTTATTCTTCTTGTATCGATCGAACATAAGCCTACAACCATTGCATATTAAATGTGGTAGCCAATATTGCTTATCGTCAATAACTGTGGAACCAAAACATTCTTCATACACTAATTTTAAATCATCAGTGAATTTTCGAAGATTCGTCTTTTTCATATTGTATTCCCCGCAAATGTAACAGAAGGAACTCGATTTACCATTACAATTATGTGGACTGAGTGTTGACTCCTCTATACAAGGAATCTGTTTGGGTTTTAGATTTTGATGAGCCATGGATTTTTTAAGAAACCCGCACGTTAGGGTTCCTGTTCCGATCGCAGGTGAGTCCGCCGTCCTAGGGGTGATAACCCTCATACCTCCCTAGGTCTAAGTATGAGGGCTTTCCGACTTTGACGAGGACAAAGTCAACTCGTCGACGGACACACTACGGCATCATTCTCACACCCTAACGCCCCCCTGCAGGGCAGCGCGCCTTCGCTGGCTTCGTTACTTCAGAGAATTGAAAAATGGATCATTCTACACATCCTCAATTGAGGCAGTTGTCACCATCTCCAGCATTCTCTGAGGTAGCAGGTATTGTACGGGAACACGGATGCGCACTCACATGCACATATTTACAAAAAAAGATGTACGCAAACGTACACAGACGTATACAAAAATGCGTGTATGCTTGAAAGAGCCAACGCAAGGCTGTACATATATTTCCATTAAGAAATCTCAATAATTCACTCACAGCACAGTGAGGACGATTACGAGCCCGCTTGCTCGCCCAAACTCATCGCCGATACTCGGGTTCTGAATCCCTGCATCGTAACCGATTTCTGTGTGCCTACCATGACGGCAAAGTAAAGTCTTCATATCTGCCGAATTTATCTCTGAGGTACGCCGATTTACTTGCAGTTTTTATGATTTTAGTGGTAGCCATCTGGTGGTCGACTACCAAACTTACACTTGGAACACTTCCCGAGTAGTAACTTAACTTATTTCCTATGATGAAAAGAGAAAGTACTGTGGATGGAAAGAAGAGAAAGCGAAATCCACTACACAGATCATTTGAAGACAAAAGAGTGAGAAAAAGCAAAAGATCATAAGTGTTGTGGCTGTTTGTCTTGATATGTTATGATACAAAAAAAAAATTAAAATACATATGTGAACGTAAAATTTTCCGTTCTTTCAGAATCTGCAGTCAAAAATTCATTTTAAGCAAAATTAACACATTTGACCTTGAACTGACCTTGATCTGAACCTTGTCGGACCAAACGGACTACGGATTCGAATTCAGCGACCCCAAAAATATAGACATACACATTGTTCTTTTACGCATGTGATTTTTTCGCAATTTGACCTTGAAATGACCTTAAACTTGACGTGATACGGTCAAACCGATTTTAGATTCGGATTCAGCGGGAAAAATTACTTAGGAATACAATGGTTTCTTTTATGGACATTAAACTTCACTTTTTTTTGTGGGCCTGTGTAATTATTAGTGGCAGTCTTACTGAAACTTTCTGGACGACCATTTCCGTTTTTTTATTTGCATTTATACTGTTGAAATGAATGCCAACTTTATTTAATAGTGATTATTTTTCGTTACCTATACCTCTTATTGAATATCACAGCTTTAAAGAAATTACATCATTCTAGTTGTAACGTCATTTATTTATGTATGTGTTCATTCACCTTTTGCGTTGTGTCTGTCTTTCTCTAAGTAACCGAAATCTTTCATAGTTTATTTTACCGACATATCCGTTATAGTGCTGCCTGCGTCCCAGGGGACACGTCGTCCCCTGGGAGAGTCCCACATAACCCTAGAGGTCCCCCAGCACCTCTAGGGTATCTATAAAAGGTTTCCTCCTCGACAAAAAAAAACACAAAAAAAAGTGCTGCCTGCGTGATTGATTCATAGCGCTATTATTCTTGATTCCGTTTGAATGCCTGACCTTGTATTAAGTTATATTGATTAAATATTTTATTGTCACCTGACTCAACCTCCTTGAACGTGTGTCAGCCATACCTGGTCGGATACCGCCTTTCAGCCTACTCCACCAGACGACATAATTAAAGTCTCCTTTCAGTATAACCTCGGATCGCCAGATTTAAAAGAACGCTACTATTCGTTACTCTTACGATAGAGCAACCTTCGACGTTAAGTTTGGATTTTATACAGATAGCTTGGCGCGTTTTTTTTATAGTGGTTTCCCCAGTAGGCCTAATCCACTCTCAAAATTTAATTCAATAATTGTTTGAAGTGCCTCGTGCTTGTAAGCAGAGGTCGGCTCTTCGAACAATTTGTCGCGTCGCACGGTGGGCCATATCGGGGGTTATGGTATTGAACGCTGCTGTTATTGCCTCGCGTACTTCATCTTCGGTTCCATCGCGACAATGTTCGACCGAAGTTTTTATATAACCCCATACAAAATAGTCCAGCACATTTAAATCTGGCGAACGTGCTGGCCAATTAATTGGGCCACCTCGCCCGATCCATTTATCTGGAAACCGCGATTTCCCGTACACGACGGGAATAATGTGCAGGAGCTCCATCATGCTGAAAAATCAGCGTTTCTCGCGCATGAAGAGGTACGTCTTCCAAAAGCACGGGCAGTTCATTCTCAATGAACTGTCCGTACGTCTGTCCATTTAGATGTGGCAGGAGAAAATATGGCCCAATCTGAAAATCGGTAATGGATACAATAGATACATTACGAGGACACATTGCGAGAGAAAAGTTTTTTTTTAAATCATTAAAATATATTTACCACTTTATTCGAAGTTACTCCTGCCCATACATTTATTGCCCATCGATGTTGAAAGGCGCACTGTCGAATGGCATGGGGATTCTCCTCTTGCCAAAATAAAAAATTATGTGAATTAAATACACCGTTTGGTGTAAATGTAGCCTCGTCTGTCCACAAGATGTGGTCGGGAAATGAATTGTTTCGCCGACATTGTGCGAGAAATCCTGCATATGTTTTATTAATGATTTTATTAAATGTTACCATAAATATAATTAAAAAATTAAAATTTAAAAAATTAAAATACCTTCGCAAAAGTGCGTTGTATTTTGTCTCGTGGAAGAAGTTGTTGCACCCGTTGATAATGAAATGGGTGCAACCCATTTTGTTGTAAAATACGATGTACCGTGGATCGCGGTACATCAAGTGCACGAGCTACACAACGTATACTGCTCCCAGGATTTTCTTCGAATGCCCGCAGTACTTGCTCGTCGTCATTAACGTGACGAAGTACTGGGGCATTAACGCGATTTTGATGTTGCGCCAGAAGAAATCCTGTTTCTCGTGCTCGTCGAATACAATCTCTTATTCGAAAATCGCTTTATCGACATTTATAAAAATATACCGACAATAGTTTTCAATGGATATATTTTGTTGAGAGTACACACGATGTGGCGATTTTCAAATGTTTTTTCATGTATCAAATGTTTTTACACGTATGTGTACGCATATACAGCATTGCATTTACGTTATTAAAGTGTGCTTCAATAATGAATTATTCGGCGGCAGAATATACAGATATGTCCACATATCAGTCGTCCACAAATATATGTTTCGGCTCAATAAAAGGCTTATTGTTTGAAATTTATTTTGATACAGATATAATTATCTGTTAAAGAATGGGGAAAATATTTTTGCCGCAACGCGTGTATACGCAGAGCGATTTCCGAATCGTGAGCGTCATCCGTCAAAATCTGTGATAAGAGATTGTATTCGACGAGCACGAGAAACAGGATTTCTTCTGGCGCAACATCAAAATCGCGTTAATGCCCCAGTACTTCGTCACGTTAATGACGACGAGCAAGTACTACGGGCATTCGAAGAAAATCCTGGGAGCAGTATACGTTGTGTAGCTCGTGCACTTGATGTACCGCGATCCACGGTACATCGTATTTTACAACAAAATGGGTTGCACCCATTTCATTATCAACGGGTGCAACAACTTCTCCCACGAGACAAAATACAACGCATCAACTTTTGCGAAGGTATTTTAATTTTTTTCATTTTAATTTTTTAATTATATTTATAGTAACATTTTGTAACGATTCCCCTAGAAAAGCATCGTACTGCCGGTCCGAACACCCGACCAGACGGCAGAAGGGGCGCGGTGCGCCCCACATTACTTTTTAAACGTTATCACGAAATAACGCTCGAGGCCAACGGCCTCGCGTTATCAAAAACCGAACGGCACCGAAGGGAGCCGAGCAACGAGCGGGACGAAAACGCCGAAACCGATTTCCCGCTCCAAATACCCCGGCGTGCATAATGGCGGGGATAACTTCCTCCCCGAATAATTAGCGTTTTCGGGGTATAAAAAGCCGCTCGCAATTAGCGAGATACCGATTCCGAAGCTAACGAGCAGACGGATTAAGCTGAAGCGAGTAAGCCACCCGAACCGTCTCCTAGAGCAGCGAAACCAGGAAGTTGAGCATTCTCCGCTTCCACCGAGAGTTCTCGGTAGCTGCCTCCTTGATCCACGACCTGTGCAGAGCCAAACGCTTGGGGTAGAGCGTACTCTGCCTCCGCCGAGGATTCTCGGTCGTCATCTCTCGCAGAGTTCTTCCTAGCATATACGGGACGTGGGGTAGAGCGTACTCTGCCTCCGTCGAGGCCTCTCGACTTCCGCATCAGCACTTGTCATCTGTGCCTCTCCCGCGAGACCTCGACCAGAGAGCAGTAGAGTGTTCTCCGCTACCGCCGAGCATTATCGGCCCGAGCATCTCTCCTCCTGTTACAATCATAAATTCGCATCTCCGCACCGCGACATACGCGTATCGATACCGGACCGCGGACTCGCCATTAATACGGCGACGAGATCCCCGAAACGCGCGGGCCTTTGAACCCAACGGCCATTGATACGCGGCCCCGCGTCACACCGAATCACGCGCTTCCCGCGTGATCGCGCCGCGACTGCCGATTTACCGCGCTACCGCACGCGCCACGCGACACCGACACTACCGTGCGGCCCACACGTTGTGGACACATCGCACCGTCACCGCCGACCATCATATCACTGCACTCAAAATCATTGTATTGTTCGCGAGCGAACGAAGGGCTCCGCTAAGCTCTTATCACGCTGCATTGCATCGCCTGTGTTGCATGGCCTGTGCAACACAGGTGGTGTAATGCAGCAACAACATGCGCGGAGAGTAGCGGCAGTGATGTGTGTTACATCGCACACATTGCTGTCGTTGCTCTCCATTCGCACTGTGCACGGGACTTATGCCCCAACATCAATACGTGATAGAACTTAGCCGCGCTCACGCGGAGCACGCTCAAGTAGCGAAACGGCGGCGCTGCCATTTTCCTAAACACATAAAACCTTGTAATCGTCCCCAATTATTTATTAGAATTTTCCGGGCTTTTCTGGAGTGTTCTTTTTATGTCGTCATTTCCTTCAAGAGGAAATGACGACAGGAAAGAACATTCCAGAAAAGCACAGTATAAAAACGGAAGTGGGGACGAGCGCCAGTCTGATACGAGCAATTCGAGCACGACCCGCATTTCAGTATACGAGATATTTCGCACAAATATTTCGCACGCCTCTTGGATAAACGCCTTTATCCTCTTAGTATTCGCGATAGCAGAGTCGCTTGCTCTGCCGTGTGATACGCGACTTTTTTGGTGGAGTCGCTTGCTCCACAAGTGTCGGTCAGTGCGCGAACCCCGCGCTCGGACTTCTCGCGCGCGTTTCGCATCGGACTTGCGTTGTCCGCGCCGTGCTCAGTGCCGAGCACTGAAACGTGTGCGCCCTGTAATATTAAAACTGTATAACTTTGTGAATATCTTGACGTTTATTTGACTGTGTTTTTTTAAATATACTTTATTAATTTCTGTTAAACTTGCATGTGAGTGATTTATTTGTGTGTGCGTGCTCGTCCATCTCTCGCCTTACTGATTCGTTCAGTCACGAACATTTTTGGTCCTTCGAGCCGGATTCCAGCCGGACTTCTAGAGCCGTTTCAGTGTCCAGAGAGCTGAAAAAATGGAGTCGTTAATTGCGGTACAGAACGATCATTTCGGGCGCATGAGGCGCACCATCGACAATCTGAAGAAGGCGGGAAGCGCGAAAATCACCACTGGTGAAGAACGCCATCCACGTCCTTGACAAGCGATGGGAGAAGTTCGAAGCTCACCATGAGACCTTGGTGCGGTCCTACCCCAAGGAGCTCGAATCACATGATTACACGGCGAACGACCTCATGGGTCTTGCGGAGGCAACTTACCTCGAGCAAAGATCGACGCTCCTTCAGTACCAAGCCGCTCTACAGGAGGAAGATTTAAAGCCCGCAGTCGCCGGTGCGGCCCCTCCACACCGGACGACTCTGTCAAGGATTCAACTGCCGAGTTTCTCTGGGAAGTATAAGGATTGGCCACCCTTCCGGGATCTGTTCCGTTCCCTCATTGTCGACGATCCTTCCATCTCGGACGTCACCAGGCTCCACTATCTAAAGGTGAGCCTGAAAGGGGAGGCGGAATCGTTAGTTCGGAGCCTTGCAACTACTGAAGGGAACTTCACCAGGGCGTGGGAAGCGCTGCTGTGTTACTACGAGAACCCCCGCCTCCTGGTGCGTTCCTATTACGCGGCGTACACAGCGCTGCCTAAAATGAAGAGTGAGTCGGTGACCGAGCTGCGCAGGCTGTTTCACGCCATGACGAGCACCGTCGGGTCACTTCAGATCATCGGACGACCAATCACAAACAGCGAGGACTTGTTCGTCTTCCTGTCCGTGGAAATGCTCGATCCTCGCTCCAGACGGGAGTGGGAGGATACTATTGGTGGTACGAGCAAGCTACCCACTTACGAGAAACTGCACGAGTTCCTCGAACGAAGGCTGCACACGCTCGAGGCCGTGCAACCCCCGAAGACCGAGCCGATTGTGCGAGCCTCCGCGAAAACTCACCTGGCACAGAAGAAGGAACCAAGCAGGAGGGAGAAGGACAGGTGCTCGCTGTGCCATAAGGACCACTTTCTGATGTCCTGCGAGACCTTCCGCCAGAAGACTGCCGGGGAGAGGAAGCGCTTCGTAGAGGACCAGCGGCTGTGCGTCAACTGCCTGGGGAAGCACAAGGTAGGTGAGTGCCAGTCAAAGTGCGATTGCTCGGTGTGCGGAAAACGTTACCACTCCGCGTTGCATGATGCGTTTCGCGAGCCCGCGACAGACTCAAACCGCGTTGCAGCGGGAGCGATAACTTCGCACTTCGTGTATCACCCTCCGGAGGGTAGAGTTGCCGTCCTTTTAGCCACCGCGCGGATCCAGGTGCGCGACCGATATGGCGAACTTCATCCCGTCCGGGCCCTTATCGACCAGGGTTCGGAGGTGTCGATTATTACGGAGGCCCTTGCACAACGGCTACGACTTCCGCGATCGCGAGCCTCGGTGGCAATGTTCGGTGTGGGGGGACGGCAGACCGGCGTCGCGCGCGGACAAGTGCGGTTCGACTTGGCAAGCGTGAGTGGTGGCGAGGTACTCACCGTATGCGCGATCGTGCTTCCCCGGCTCAGCGTTTACGCCGGACTGGCGAGCGGTGCTGGGCAGGAGTGGCCTCATCTCCGGGGCATTCCATTGGCCGACCCGGAGTTTACGTCAGCGGATCCCATCGACGTCCTCCTCGGAGCCGACGTGCATGCCGCGATCTTTGCTCCGGGCATCCGTCGGGGCAGCGAACTCCAACCTGTGGCCCAAGAAACAAAGTTAGGATGGATCGTCTCGGGCGCCGCGGGTACCGTCGCGTCGCACACTGCGTCACTTTATATGTGCTCCGTGGACGAGCCGTTCGACTCCCTAGTCCGGCGATTTTGGGAACAGGAGGAGGTGATAGAGGCTAACCGCGCGTTAACGGTGGAGGAGCAGGAGTGCGAGGCCCTCTTCGCACGGACGCACGCTCGCACCGAGAGCGGCCGGTACGTCGTGCGACTCCCGACCACGTCCACGATTCCGGAGCTCACCGCGACGCGGAGCGTGGCCGCGCGGGTACTCTCCAGCGTGGAGAAGCGGCTCGCGCGAGACGGCCAACTTGCGAGCATGTACCGAGCGTTCCTGGAGGAATACGAGCGGCTCGGGCATATGACACGGGCCGCGGCACTGTCCGAGGACAAGTAGGGGTGCTACCTACCGCATCACGGAGTGCTCAAGCCAACGAGCACTTCCACCAAGCTCCGGGTCGTGTTCAACGGCTCGGCAGCCCTCCCCGGCGGCGAATCCCTTAATCGGTTCCTGCGGGTGAGGTCGAACTTGCTGCCGTCATTAGCGGACGTCCTACTCCGTTGGCGGTGGCACCGGTGCGTCATCGCCGCGGACATCGAGAAAATGTACCGGCAGATCCTGGTCCACCCAGAGGACAGGGACCTGCAAAGGATATTGTGGAGAAGCGATGACGGACAAATCGCGGAATATAGGTTAAATACCGTTACTTACGGTCTGGCGTGCGCTCCGTTCCTGGCGATCCGCACGCTGCATCAGCTCGCCACGGACGAAGAGGCGAGATTCCCAAACGGCGCGAGCGCTCTGCGACGGGACGTCTACGTCGATGACGTTCTGTCAGGGGCACCCAATATCCAGGAAGCCAGGAACCTCGCGGGGCAGCTGCGGGGCCTTTGCATGGCGGGCGGCTTCCCCCTAAAAAAATGGGCGTCGAATGAGCCGGACATCCTGGAAGACATCCCGGAGAAGGATCTGTCGCAACCTGGGGTGCGTATGTGGACGACACTCACCACCCACTCGACGCTGGGGCTGCACTGGCCCCCAGGGGACGATATCTTCGCCTTTGTGGTGCAGCCGGTATCAGCGAGAGGGATCACCCGGCGGACGGTCCTCTCGCAAGCGGCACAGCTGTTCAACCCACTGGGCTGGCTGCCCCCCGTGGTCGTGCGCGCGAAAATCTTCGTCCAGGGGACCTGGCTGCTGTCACGCGACTGGGACCTCCCCCTCCCAACCGCGGAGGCAGCGACGTGGCAGGCCTTCCTGGACGATCTCCCGACACTGGCGGAGATCAGGGTCCCTCGGTGGCTGCGGGCCACCAGACAACACCAGGCGGAACTGCACGGCTTCGCTGACGCCTCGGAGCGAGCCTATGCAGCCGTGGTGTACCTACGGAGTAAAGAAGGAGATGAGTGGACGGTTCGCTTGGTTGCTGCCAAGACCAAGGTCGCGCCGATCAAGCAAATCACACTACCGAGACTGGAGCTGTGCGCGGCAGCCCTCCTGGCTCGACTGATGGCCCACGTGCGGACGGTCCTGGGGCTCGAGACCGCACCAGTCCACCTCTGGTCCGACTCCACCGTCGCGCTGGGCTGGATCCGAGGCCACCCCACGCGGTGGAAGACGTTCGTGGCCAATCGGACGTCGGAAATCCAGACCACGCTGCCGGGTGCGGAGTGGCACCACGTGATTGGGTAGGACAACCCGGCCGACTGCGCCTCGGGCCTGCCGCCACGAGAACTCGTGCAATACGAGCTGTGGTGGCAGGGCCCAGCCTGGTTGCGCGGCGACTTGCCTCGAGACCCGGAGGATGATCTGTTGGCGACCAGTCTTCCCGAAGAAAGGACACGGGCCATCGTCGGGGCGACGCTGGCCAAGGAGGAGCCGGAGCTGCTGCGCCGGTACTCGTCCCTGCGACGGCTGCTACGCATCACAGCGTGGTGCCGGCGCTGGTCGGGGACGAGAGATGACAAGTCGGACCGGCCCCCAGAACTCACCGGCGACGAGCTGGAGGGCGCGCTCCTGGCCTGGGTGCGAGTCACACAGACGGAAGCCTACGCACATGAGATTGTTACAGATGACAACCGCCCCAAAGAAAGCAGCCTACTACTTACTCCCGTTCCTGGACGACCAGGTGTGTTGCGGGTTGGAGACAGATCTGCCGCGTGCCTCTGGATTGACAGGCACTCCATCACCTTCCACAAGGGTCCGCACTCACCGCGCTGATCATCGAGGCTTGCCACGCCAGGACACTTCCACGGCGGCGCGTGCAGCAGACGCTGGCAGCGGTAAGACAGCGCTACTGTGCCAGACGGACGGGCTGCCGTGGTTGAAATTCATCCATCGTTGCCCTCCTCTCGATGTTTCAGATGGCGGGCGGCATCCATGCCGCCACTGATGGCTGTCTCCCGTGTCAGCCTCCGGCACGCCCCTTCACGCACACTGGAGTTGACTACGCAATCCGTACTGCTGCGAGCCGCCATGACCGAGGACGTCACAGCAGCAAAGCCTTCGTCGTGGCTGATCTGTTTCTGCACGAAGGCGGTCCATTTTGACGTGGCTACCGACCAGCGCGGAGGGGATTCCTGGCCGCACTTCTCTGAGGTTCATCTCCGTCAGGGGGCGCTGGTGATCTTACCTGACCAGGGCACCACTCTCTCGTGGGTGCCGACAAGGAGCTTCGGGTCCCCACGGCGAGCTCAAGAGGCCCGCCACACTGCCTGACCTGGCGGAGGAGCGCATTCAGTGACCAACCCCCGGCGGCTCCCACTTGGCGGCATATGGGAGGTGGCTGCAACGACAGCACCACCTGAGGCGGGTCACTGGCGATGCCACCACCTATGAAGAGATGGCGACCCTCACCGAGGTAGCATGCCTCACCTGCGGCCGCTCTCCCCCTGACGGATGACCCGGACGACATGGCGGCCTCTGCCACCGGGCCACTGGTAGGGGCACCTCCGTGCCTCCTGAGCCGTTCCTTCCTCCGACGTGCCGGTGAACCGGTTTCACGGTGGTGCAGCTCGTCCAGCGGATGTGGGACCATCAGGTGGCGGTGGTGGGACGAATACATCCACGGCTCCTCGCGGGAATGTCCGCGGCAGCGTGCAACGGAGCCGGTGAGAGGGCTACGTGGGTCTCGTGCACAGCGAACTGACGCCCGCGAAGGGTTGCCGCCCGCATCGTCGCTGTCCATCCTGGCCGCGAGACGGTTGTCTGCGAAGAGGTGAAGACGGCCACCTCAACCCTCACCCGATCGGTCAGCCGTGGTGCTGCCACAGACGAGACGGATCATCGCAGCACGAGGCAGCGGTCCTCCCGTCGCAAACCACGAGGGTCACGTAAGCACTTCCACATTCACCATACCATTTCACGTATTCTCACTTTCATTTATCGCTGTCTGCCTTTACCACACGTCACTACACTTCTAGTTCGTTGCCGACGTTCGCGGTCACATCTCACATAGTCACATTCTTGTATTTCATCACATTTTCGAACGCACGCGAATGCACCGACGACGGCTCCACGCTGCGTGCCATCGAACGCGCGTTTCGTCGCTGCTACGACGCAGATTCAATCAGCACTTGCAAATCGTTCGCGTACTCAGCGCGATCAGCTGATTCGCGAACACGGTATGCGACCACGTGCGCCGTGCGAGTCACGTACGTCGCACTGGTGCCGCCTTGACGGCAAGGTACCGCACCGCTCGCGAC
>CABEGB010000521.1:0-28880 GCA_901521435.1 Crematogaster levior | reverse complement strand
ACCGTCGAAATATAAAGTTTGAGAATTTGTACCTCCACCCTTTTTCTCGAAACCACCCCAAAAACCTTTGGCGGCTCCAACAATAAAGTACCTTTTTCTCTCGGCAGAATCGAACGACACTGCTCTTGCTCGATGCGCAGTAATTTGTACCGTCGAAATATAAAGTTTGAGAATTTGTACCTCCACCCTTTTTCTCGAAACCACCCCCAAAACCTTTGGCGGCTCCAACAATAAAGTACCTTTTTCTCTCGGCAGAATCGAACGACACTGCTCTTGCTCGATGCGCAGTAATTTGTACCGTCAAAATATAAAGTTTGAGAATTTGTACCTCCACCCTTTTTCTCGAAACCACCCCCAAAACCTTTGGCGGCTCCAACAATAAAGTACCCTTTTCTCTCGGCAGAATCGAACGACACTGCTTTTGCTCGATGCGCAGTAATTTGTACCGTCAAAATATAAAGTTTGAGAATTTGTACCTCCACCCTTCTTCTTGAAACCACCCCCAAAACCTTTGGCGGCTCCAACAGTAAAGTACCCTTTTCCCTCGGCAGAATCGAACGACACTGCTCTTGCTCGATGCGCAGTAATTTGTACCGTCAAAATATAAAGTTTGAGAATTTGTACCTCCACCCTTTTTCTTGAAACCACCCCCAAAACCTTTGGCGGCTCCAACAATAAAGTACCTTTTTCTCTCGGCAGAATCGAACGACACTGCTCTTGCTCGATGCGCAGTAATTTGTACCGTCAAAATATAAAGTTTGAGAATTTGTACCTCCACCCTTCTTCTTGAAACCACCCCCAAAACCTTTGGCGGCTCCAACAATAAAGTACCCTTTTCCCTCGGCAGAATCGAACGACACTGCTCTTGCTCGATGCGCAGTAATTTGTACCGTCGAAATATAAAGTTTGAGAATTTGTACCTCCACCCTTTTTCTCGAAACCACCCCCAAAACCTTTGGCGGCTCCAACAATAAAGTACCCTTTTCCCTCGGCAGAATCGAACGACACTGCTCTTGCTCGATTCGCAGTAATTTGTACCGTCAAAATATAAAGTTTGAGAATTTGTACCTCCACCCTTTTTCTCGAAACCACCCCCAAAACCTTTGGCGGCTCCAACACCCTTTTCCCTTGGCAGAATCGAACGACACTGCTCTTGCTCGATTCGCAGTAATTTGTACCGTCAAAATATAGAGTTTGAGAATTTGTACCTTCACCCTTCTTCTTGAAACCACCCCCAAAACCTTTTTCGGCTCCAACAATAAAGTACCCTTTTCTCTCGGCAGAATCGAACGACACTGCTCTTGCTCGATGCGCAGTAATTTGTACCGTCGAAATATAAAGTTTGAGAATTTGTACCTCCACCCTTTTTCTCGAAACCACCCCCAAAACCTTTGGCGGCTCCAACAATAAAGTACCTTTTTCTCTCGGCAGAATCGAACGACACTGCTCTTGCTCGATACGCAGTAATTTGTACCGTCAAAATATAAAGTTTGAGAATTTGTACCTCCACCCTTTTTCTCGATGCGCAACTTTTTCTTGAAACCACCCCCAAAACCTTTGGCGGCTCCAACAATAAAGTACCTTTTTCTCTCGGCAGAATCGAACGACACTGCTTTTGCTCGATGCGCAGTAATTTGTACCGTCAAAATATAAAGTTTGAGAATTTGTACCTCCACCCTTTTTCTCGAAACCACCCCCAAAACCTTTGGCGGCTCCAACAGTAAAGTACCCTTTTCCCTCGGCAGAATCGAACGACACTGCTCTTGCTCGATTCGCAGTAATTTGTACCGTCAAAATATAAAGTTTGAGAATTTGTACCTCCACCCTTCTTCTTGAAACCACCCCCAAAACCTTTGGCGGCTCCAACAGTAAAGTACCTTTTTCTCTCGGCAGAATCGAACGACACTGCTTTTGCTCGATGCGCAGTAATTTGTACCGTCGAAATATAGAGTTTGAGAATTTGTACCTCCACCCTTTTTCTCGAAACCACCCCCAAAACCTTTGGCGGCTCCAACAATAAAGTACCTTTTTCTCTCGGCAGAATCGAACGACACTGCTTTTGCTCGATGCGCAGTAATTTGTACCGTCAAAATATAAAGTTTGAGAATTTGTACCTCCACCCTTTTTCTCGAAACCACCCCCAAAACCTTTGGCGGCTCCAACTGTAAAGTACCCTTTTCCCTTGGCAGAATCGAACGACACTGCTCTTGCTCGATTCGCAGTAATTTGTACCGTCAAAATATAGAGTTTGAGAATTTGTACCTCCACCCTTTTTCTCGAAACCACCCCCAAAACCTTTGGCGGCTCCAACACTAAAGTACCCTTTTCCATTGGCAGAATCGAACGACACTGCTCTTGCTCGATGCGCAGTAATTTGTACCGTCGAAATATAAAGTTTGAGAATTTGTACCTCCACCCTTCTTCTTGAAACCAACCCCAAAACCTTTGGCGGCTCCAACAGTAAAGTACCTTTTTCTCTCGGCAGAATCGAACGACACTGCTTTTGCTCGATACGCAGTAATTTGTACCGTCAAAATATAGAGTTTGAGAAGTTGTACCTCCACCCTTCTTCTTAAAACCACCCCCAAAACCTTTTGCGGATCCAACAGTAAAGTACCCTTTTCCCTCGGCAGAATCGAACGACACTGCTCTTGCTCGATGCGCAGTAATTTGTACCGTCGAAATATAAAGTTTGAGAATTTGTACCTCCACCCTTCTTCTTGAAACCACCCCCAAAACTTTTTGCGGCTCCAACAGTAAAGTACCCTTTTCCCTCGGCAGAATCAAACGACACTGGTCTTGCTCGATGCGCAGTAATTTGTACCGTCGAAGTATAGAGTTTGAGAATTTGTACCTCCACCCTTCTTCTTGAAACCACCCCCAAACCTTTGGCTCGCTTTCTGTGGCTCTCCAGCAAAATGTATAAACATCGAATAAAATAAAAACTAAAACTTTTATTTCGTTTTTTGTCGATTTGAAAATAATTTTTATGGGTTAATGAGATTTTTGTGATTAAAATGACACCAAACACGACATAAATTGGATTATTTTTAATTAATACTTAACCCTTTCGCTACGGCAGTGTGCTCCGTCGGAGTGACACCGTTGAACGGGCCACCGTGCCGCCGGAGTAGCGGCACTGAACGGAGCACTGCGCCGAAAAGTGTGCATGTTGCGCTTAGATAAAACAATGCATGTTTATATTTCACTTGTTTAAAACAAATGCGAACAAACCAGAGAATGAGACAAGTGTGATCGATGTGCACTATGCGTAAAAATAAAAACATCGCGGGTCTCATGGTCAAGTGAGGTCGTCGCGCGGATGTCGTCTATAGGCGACGCTCGTACACACAGGTCGTCGCGCGGATGTCGTCTATAGGCGACGCTCGTACACACAAGTCGTCGCGCGGATGTCGTCTATAGGCGACGCTCGTAGCGAAAGGGTTAATCAAAACTTTGATTATATTAACCTTAAATTATCCAATAATTTAAAAAATTAAATTATTATAAAAATTATCCAATTTATGTCATGTTTGATATCATTTTAATCGTAAAACTTTCATTAATCTAATACAATTATTTTCAAATTTATAAAATAAGAAATATTAGTTTAATTTCGAGAATAATGACATATACGTGGAAGACTTTATATACATTAGATAAAAAAAAGCGAGAGAGCTTCTTGGAAACACTTCAATTTACATACACAAATTGAAATATAAACTTTAAAAATAGGAAAATATGTATATAATCATGTGTGCAAGATAAATTATATAAAATATATATATGTAGGGGAAGATGGTCTTAAGTCGGCACTGTGGTATATATCGCGCTCGCGACTCTATATATATAAAATATGTATTACATATATGTACAGAAGGGGACACAAGACACAAATGTCTTTACAAGTTCACACATGAAGGCATGCACATATCAATACATTTTTGTATTATTTTGTATATATATGTAGTTATATATATATGCATATATACATATAATATGTATATGTATTTCAATATATGCATAAATTTTGTGGAAGGCATTTATGTCCTTATTGTCCGTACATTATATAAAATTAATTTTAATATTCAATAGTAAAATTATATGAATGAGAAACAGAATTTAATAAAAAAAGCGTTTATACAGAAGAGAGATAGAGAAAATTAATTTAATATTCAATAGTAAAATTATATGAATGAAAGAAATTTAATAAAAAGTGTTTAGAGAGAGGGACAGAGAGAGAGAGAGAGGAGAGAGAGAGAGAGAGAGAGAGAGAGAGAGAGAGAGAGAGAGAGAGAGAGAGAGAGAGAGAGAAGAGTGAGAGTGAGAAAAAGAGAGGGAGGGAGAGGAAAGGATATATATGTATTTATAAATATTATTAAAGATAAAAAGATTTATTTATACTATTATTAATTTATATTTATACTAAATCAAAACTTTCGTTTTTTTATTGTAAAAATTGTGATATTGACAATATTAAATATATATTAAATTTTTCAGACATATATTTTATATGTTTTGTGATATAGATAAAAATTACAATTATTTCAGAATAATAATGAATAAGCGAAATATGTATATTTAATGAAAATCTTCTTTATTTTATATGTATACATACTAATATACATATTATCTCTGGTTACAGATTTAAATTATCGACACTTCGTGCACATAGCACGGAACAGAACCATCATCTGTGGACATAGCGTGTTACCCATCGAGAAATTTCGTAGACATTGCTATGTAGTTCAAGGTGCACGTTTTATGGACATAGAGGCGTCTCGAATTGTGGTCGCACCTAAATCGCGGGCATTGCATCCTTCTCTCTGGTTATGCATACTCCGCATGTGATGGCACCCTGAGGAAGTTTGGTACGTATCCACAACCCGCTGTCGTCGTCGCCGCCGGACGTTCATGCGAACGTGACCCGAAGTCGCGTACGGCTCACCGACCAATGCGAACGTGCGATTCGCAGTCGTGCGCGCTCGTGTGCGCGACTGGGCGGCCTCGGGTCTTTTTGCTTCCCATTTTGTCTCGCGTGCGGTACGTCCACCGTGGTTTACTGACGTTTCCGCCGTGCTATCGCATGGCCGACGTGTGCATATCGAGGCTCGCACTCGCGTGGTACTCGCTGTGTCACGGGCCGCGTCGCCGCTGAAGAGGGCCAGCGACAACGTCGACGTGTCAGACGCACCTACCACGCCGTAACGATCTCTCGAAAGTGAGTGCGGAGTATAACAGCCGCGAGCGAAGGTGGCCGCACGGGCGCGTGCTTAAACCCGAGCGTTTAATGCCCGCGCGCGCGACACCGAACGTAAGAGAGAAAGAGAGAGAGTGAGTGGGAAAGAAAGAGAAGGAGAGCGGACGAACGGAACGGGCGGCCGCCCCTGAATGAATGGCTATGTCGACCACGTTCCTCCGTAGCTGACATAATCCGGTGTAAACTGGATTGGTGCGGTATTTCGTAATTATCGATAATTCTCAACCGTAATTTTCGCAGACAGGAACCCGTCACAGGGTCCGGTTTCTCTGTCGTCGACGTGGACCACATTGCTCGTTCTTACCATCGTCGTCGTCTTCGTCGTTCACGTCTCGTCCACCTTTGGGCGGACCAGAACGCGCGTGGCAGCGATTAATTAAGCATCTCGGGCACCAGCGCGCCGTAACGCCGCGACCACGCGTCCCCACGCACGTCCGCAGCGATGTCGAACGAGGAGACCTCCGCCGACCGCAACGTCGAGATCTGGAAGATCAAGAAACTTATAAAGAGCCTTGAAATGGCTAGAGGGTAAGTAGGTCGGCGCCAACATTGTGCATTGTGCTATCAGCTGTTACTACTTTGAGAATCTTCTCGGCATATGGCTTGACAGGGCATGTGCTCGTTGTCATTATGCTCCAGAATTCTCGACTTCATGCTTTTGTCGTGACTGGTAGATGTTAAAATAATACTGTGTTTTGTTAGAAATTTATATCCTGGAGAATATATGTAGGTCTCACTTTACGCAAGCAGACCTACTATCTCCATAATTCTCAATTTTTGCATATCGCATAGGTGGAAGATATTGATTTAATTGTCTTTGCAGGAATGGCACGAGTATGATTTCGTTAATCATACCTCCAAAGGACCAAATATCGAGAGTGAGCAAGATGTTGGCAGATGAATTCGGTACAGCATCGAACATTAAGTCACGTGTAAATAGATTATCTGTTTTGGGTGCAATCACATCGGTGCAGCATAGGCTAAAGTTATATACTAAAGGTAACTATATTAATTTTATACTAAATATCCTTTTATTTATACCAAACCTCTTTGCAATATAAGAGTATGAGAGCTTATTATATGTAGCTAAAAGATGTTTGATTCTTTTAAATATAAAATTATATTTGAGTCATTGTAAGGTACCATGAACTTATATGAACATTAATCTTGATTTATTTATGAATAATGCATTTTAGTGCCTCCAAATGGCCTGGTAATTTATTGTGGAACTATTGTAACGGAGGAAGGAAAAGAAAAGAAAGTCAACATCGATTTTGAGCCTTTCAAACCTATCAATACATCTTTATATCTTTGTGATAATAAGGTATGTTTTACATTTGTAAATGTGATTATATATGAAACATATGTCGTTTTTTATATGAGCTATAATTGTGTTTTGCAGTTTCACACAGAAGCACTCACGGCATTACTCGCGGATGACAACAAATTTGGTTTTATTGTAATGGATGGTAATGGAGCATTGTTTGGAACGCTACAAGGCAACACGCGTGAAGTGTTACATAAATTCACCGTGGATCTCCCTAAGAAACATGGTACATGTGGAAAAATTGAAAAAGACAAACCCAATTTTTATCGTTGCTTGTTGCCATCATTATCATCATTGTTTACAAATCAATGCATTGAAGACATTCGTATCGAATGTTACAAAAAATGTTAATTTCAGGTAGAGGTGGTCAATCCGCATTACGTTTTGCCCGATTGCGCATGGAAAAGCGACATAATTACGTTCGAAAAGTAGCTGAAGTCGCTACTCAATTATACATTACGAACGATAAACCTAACATCGCTGGATTGATACTCGCGGGTAGTGCTGATTTTAAGACCGAACTTAGTCAATCGGATATGTTCGATCCAGTAAGTAAGATTCTTCTTTATGATTGCATTATTTTAAGTTCTTTCATTGTAACGCCTTAAATCTTAATCAAAAACTTTAATAACTTAAACTAAAGTTTTCAAATTAGTTTTGTTATAATGTTCATGGAATTTAAAACCCTTTATCTCTATTCTAGAAATTTGGTTTTTTAAATTATTTGGATATTTTTGTCTTTCAAAAGACAATACAATACTGTGATTTGTTTATTTCTAGTTACTTTGAAGTTAACTATTTCGTAAACTTTATTTCTGTTAGAGTAGTTTACAATATTCTTAGTATTATGTATGTAAAATGACAAATCTGAATTAAATTCAGTAACCCAGTTTGGTTAATGAGCAATTGTTCTAACATAGTAACTATTTATTATCCTAAGTAGTTCCAATTTTTTTGAATATTGCATATAACAAGATATAAAAACATGTTCTTTAATTTCTTAATATAAAAGAGCTAATTTCTCTAATTAATTTTCTTGTATTAGTTCATTTCTTTAATATTTGATTTTTTTCAGAGATTGCAAGCTAAAGTTATAAAGCTGGTTGATGTATCATATGGTGGTGAAAATGGTTTTAATCAAGCTATTGAATTAGCAGCTGAATCTTTGCAAAACGTGAAGTTCATCCAAGAAAAGAAACTGATCGGTAAATATTTATATGCTAATTATAATGCTACATAGTATGTAAATTTAGTAATATACGTATATATTTGATTTCTGTTTAGGTCGTTATTTTGATGAAATTTCTCAAGAAACTGGTAAATACTGTTTTGGTGTAGAAGACACGTTAAGAGCTTTGGAATTAGGTAGCGTTGAAACTTTAATTTGTTGGGAAAATTTAGATATTCAACGATATGTCTTGAAAAATCATACAAACGCGGAAGAAAAAGTACTACATTTAACTCCGGAACAAGAAAAGGATAAAACTCATTTTACTGATAAGGAAGTGAGTATCAAAATAATGTTGGAAAAATATAAAATAAAAATAAATTTTATTTTTTTCTTTTTTATCTTATTTTATAGAGCGGGGTAGAGTTGGAACTCGTAGAATGTCAACCACTACTCGAATGGCTCGCGAACAATTACAAAAGTTTTGGTGCTACCTTGGAAATTATTACAGACAAGTCTCAGGAAGGATCCCAGTTTGTTAGAGGTTTTGGTGGCATTGGAGGTAAGTTTTTTTTGTACTTATGCTTATTTTTAATTACAAGATAGATTCTACTTCCTTGTCTTTTCATAAAATATATAAACTTGCTTATCATAAATGGTCCCAGAAAAAATAAAACAACATAATAAATAAATAAAAAAATGGTTAAGTATAAATAGAACAGTAAAAAAAGTATAAAATTAAAATGAAGAAAAAGTATAAAAAATTGTTGATTCTTATATTTGAAGCATTTCAAATAATATACGTGCTAGGCTTTTTTTCTTTAATACAATCTGTGCCTTTAATTTGCGGAATTTTGTTTATTGTCAAGTCATGGCGTAGTTGCGTTTTATGGGTACACACAATGTCCCTAAAAGCCGATAGATTAACATTACATCGCTAGACACCAGCAAAGATTATTTTGCATGGAAAAGTAAATTTCATTGAACTGATATTAACTATGGAGTATATCTTGGTGTATAGGAATCCTCCGCTACAAAGTTGATTTCCAGTCACTGCAGGCCGATGAGCCTCTTGATGATGTTGACCTTGATGATTACTAATTTCATCCGTGAATTACTCAGATCGACCAGGTAGCTCTTTCTCTGTCTTGCGTGCGTTCACTTACATCTCGTATATCATAGAGCATATTCGTAAAGTTGGACAAATTTATTGTTTGCTTATTTGTTGACTTTATGTTTTGCGTTAAATTTTTGATAATGTAACTATAATGATTTAATTAGATTCATCAGTATAAATAAATTAATAAAAATTCTATTAGTATAAATCTTCAAATGTATAATTAGCTAAATACTTTTTTAAGACGTTACCTCTACTTGTAATCTGTAATTCAATATTCATTTTTCTTTTTTTCTGAAGGAAATATAAATTTTATTATTAATATATTACACAAATAAATTTAACTGCATATTATATATAAATATTTACAGAACTGTAGAAATTTTTTCTGAAATTAATATATTTTGTTTTGCAATACTTAAAAAGATAATTACAGCTATTGTAAAATATTTTGCTTAATTTTGCTTTTGATTAATTTAAATATAAAGATAAATTTGTCCAAGAAATTCACCATTTCTTTCATTGGGTTTCTGACTAAATAGTTTGTTTCTTCTGTGCAAATCTGTAGTATACATATGCATATGTGTCTCTTAAAATAAGTTTGAATGTGGTGATAAACCTTTTTAGAGTTTATATTTCTCAAAGTATTATGTTTCTTTTTTCTACGAATAAAAAAGTCTGAGAATCTTCGCTTTCTTTTCTTCTTGGTGGAAAACGCATATGAAGAAAATTTTTTACACACACGATAACTCTGTTTATGTACAGGGTGAGTTGAAATCTTCCAGTTTCTATCTTTTGTTATCGTCGCGTTGCTAGATTTATACATTGTTGTCTCATAATTGGAATAATAAATACGATATACATAATGATTGATTCATTGGAAAAACTGCTTGATAGTACATATTGTCACAATATATAGCCACATTCTTATTATTATACACATATCATCTTCGATCTTCGTACGGTACATTGGACACAACGAAAATTCGTTACGAACTAAAGGTCGTATTCACAGGAATGTGTTATAAATAAACTGATTGATAACGCTTTGAAATGTTAGCTTTTTTAGGTAACAATGAGAAATTTCATCATTATTATTACTTACATCTATGTTGTCCCATCCTTGAAAATGACAATATTTATTTCACTGACCAATTATTTTTAAACATACGACATTTCACCTACAGGCTATGATTATTCTCGATTCAATGTACTTATGTATAAATTATAGAGAATTATGTATATAAATTATGAGAATTTTGCTGAATTGGAATACGCAATATATGCGTAAATATGCGTATATCTGATTTTTTTAAATTTGCTGAATCTTTTTTGTTCTACAACTATATATATTCTAAATATATGTAAAATGATTTGCATGGTAATCTTTATAATATTTCCGATCCATTTCTTGACAGGTAGAAGTTTTCATTGCATATTTAACATAATGGTACTATTCTTTAAATTTTATTTCAATTTCTTATCAATTTTATACACATACAGTATCTTTATTACAGTATCTGTACAGTATTTCTGTTCTGTATTTCTGAATTTATTTTACATTGTTACACTATGAAAGTTGTATAGATTAGACCGTACATAACGATATTAGAGCGTAGCAAGCGCATGTATGTCTCTTTAATATAATTATTATATATTATTATTACATTATTACAATTATTAAATATGTAATATAATTACATATCTTAATCTATATGATATTTCAAGAAGGACTTTAATAATTCGAGCTCTCCAGTTTAATATATCAGTCTACATGTAACATAAGATCGATGATTTATTTTATCAATAAATGAGGTAATATAGTCTGTATTTTTGGAAATAATTATATGCTTAACACAAAAGATTATTAAATTAATTATCTCAATTGTGTTTCAATTTAGAAGTTTCTTTGGATACTGCCACTTTCACATAAATATTAAAATATTTATCATAAAATTGATATTGTGATAGGAAGCAAAAAAGTCAACAAGATCAAACATCATTACATACTATATCTTGAATTTTACTACAGCTTTCAATATTCTTTCAATTTCTTTTCTGTTATATACATGCTATACCCATGCTTATAATGGAAAATAAAAAATAATAAAATGATATAATATATCCCAATAATGCATGTTAAATAATAACAACATCAAGTTCATCATCATAGATAATATAATAATATCCTATAATTATAAGAGAGCAATAATTGATCGTATTTTCGATCATATCGAAAATTAAATGTCAATCTGAAGGCTATGAAAAACGCTACGAGAAGTGTTATCTCTGATAATGAACACAAGTATCATGCACCCAGTGAGAAATGATTCGTCGATTGATGTCGAAATGTTGTCGAATTGATGTAGAAAAATCGACGTCGATTCGACATCAATCGATGAATCATTTCTCACTAGGCAATTATGATATCTATGAGTATTTACGCTTTCACATAGCAAGTGCTTAAAATAGATAAATTACTTAATACTTCTCTCAAATACTAATCGGTATCTTATTTTTATTAGCTTGCATATTGGGAAAGGTACAGTACATGTTCTCTATTAATTATACAACAAAGATTAAAAACCAGTATATTCGATCATAATTTACATCATGAATGTTACATTTGATATATCTTTTTGTATATGTATGCATTTACATAGTCTCTTATCTTATTTTATTAAGCCTTTGTAATTATAATTATACAGTTATAAATTATAATTATAATTATACAGTTTATGTCATCATTGCTTATTAATATCTCTTTAAATATTAATTTATTTTCAATATATTAATATCAATATATTAATACAAATTTATAGATTTTATTATTTCTTTTTTACTGTGTATGATTATCCTAATTACTAAGTATAATATATAATATTCGTACTGTCTTTATATTATAGTGACATAATTTCAAAATTAATGATCAAATGTTTAACGAATCATGTTTCTTTTAGACAGGGCTTTTTTTGTATGATAGTTTGTTCAATACGCTTTATTTAAGTTTATATGTGTGTTCTATGAATTTTTGTTTTACTCTATATATATATTATAAAAAAAGCTGTAATATATAAAAATATATTTCTTCTTTAGGAAAGTTATAAAATAGGAAGTTATAAAATATCATTTTGATTATACAATTTATATAATTTCGCATATCAGTCAAGATTGTAACTGTCTAACTTCGTTTATTTATATATTTGCTTATATGTCACATATTTTTTGCTTCGTATTTACAGTTGTTTTTGTTACTTTCAGTATTTAATGATATATTTTCATATAAAAAATTTTGTTCCTTTTTAGCGAAAAAAATTTTTAAGTAATAGTTGTTGCTCTCTTGCACATATCTTTAAATGCATATCTTACAGGTATCTTGCGGTACAAAGTGGACTTTCAAAGTATGCAGTTGGATGACATCGAAACTGATGGCTTTGATTTGGATGACTACTAAGTCCATGACTCAATCAACATTTGGTTCTCTTAGCTTCAAAGAAGGAGGGATATGAGTATGTTCTTTCTCCATATGATGTCCCAAGAGAGAAGAAAACAATAAAGAAAACATGTTTCAAAATTTACAATACAGCACGTACGATATCGTCATAAAATTGTCTAGAATTTACCAAACATCAAACAGATCGTAATCGATACATAAAAGGGAAGAGCACCAGCGAATATGGCGCAGCTGATATAATCCATGTCATAAAAGAAGAAGTGATTCGAAGACTGTGACATTTAATTAAGCCAGCTTGACCTGCCTACTCTCATACATTCACTACCTTGTATTACAATTTATGATCCTTAATTATCACAAAGATTCCTTTACGACAATTACACTACGCGCTCTACAGTTCCGAATACAAATGTACAGTATATGGTTCGATCGTAATTTTATATTAAATTGATGTTTGTCATCTTATCATAGAGAGAGATTTTACGAGAAATGAGTATTTGAACTATAAGAGCGGCTGTAGCGCTATTTTGTTCAGACACAATCATGAAAGAGCTGTAATAAACTGATTATTATGAACATACAATTGCGTATCGTGCATTCTACACCGATATTTGCAAAATTCATACGGAGAAGAGTTCTGTAAATAGATGTCAATTTTTAAAAATGGCACAGTTGCCTTAGACATAAGTTGAGGTCGCGTACACGATCCACGGAGTAAATGAAGTATTTCCGTCTTATGCAGTGATACACATTTGTAAACGTAAGATAATTCCTCGCAATTCGACATTGCTCCGTTGCTGGCTCTTGGCTCTTAGATTTTTGTACATTCACACAATTGTACATAAGAAACGCTTCGCAAAAGTATCGAAGTAATTTTTCATTGTTATAGTGGTGCACCTCTCAGTGAAGAGAAAGATTCCCCGCAATATTTAAACGATTACTGAAGATATTACGAAATTTATTTTAACATTGTTAATTTAATTCGCTTATTCGTATGATGTCTCTGTAATAAACGACGCTATGTATGTATAAATGTGAAAAGAATGTAACGTGCAATTTTGGTGAAGTATCCTTTACGAAAGAATACTGTATAGAAAGCAAAGAGTTTCTCAAAGAGTCTCGAATGTTGTGAGATTTCGACGAAAATGGTGTATCGTTATTTAATAATGTATCTACATTATTTGCGATATTATTGCCTTGCAGAGACAAAAACAGGCGCACAAGAAAACTTCATCAAAGTGAAACGTTCGAAAGAGATTTTGCGATATGTGCACAACGAATTCCAGAACGTGATGGTTCGAAGTATTTGTATCTTGTATTGTCTCTCAAGATACCCAGATTACCGGCTTAACATTTCTTCAAATTTTTATATGTAAACATCTTCTCATTATAGGAGTCTAGATAGTTATTTATTTCTATACATCGGTGCGACTACGTTTCTGCTTACTACGTTTCTGCTTAGCGTAACATCCGATTTAAGTACACAAGATAGATAAATTAAGAAATCAATAAATATCAATGAGCGAAAGTGAGAGAGAAAGGGAAAGAGAGAATGAGAGGAAGAGAGAAAGAGTGAGAGAAAGCAAGAGAGTAGGGAAAGCCTTGTAATCTTTGTTTTAAGGTAAAGATACACGGAAATGTCGTCCACGCGAGTTGCTTTAATCGGATCGATGACGTACTTAGATTATGGCTTGCCTATGATCTCTATAAGCATAGTTGTATAATCTGCTAACATGTTCGTCATTGATTATTTTACTCCCACATCTTTTGCCAGTGAAATATGTCTTTTAATCGAAACCAATGTTTCCTTAACACTTCGTTAGATTTTGTATCCAACAGGAAGGCAATACGAGAGCGTAATCGTAAAAATTTTATCCTGGCCGATTTTCTAGAGTACAATTTTATTGTAATGCTTCACATTTTGTGTATATGTGTATCACACGTGCTGTTCTAAAATGAGATTTGTTTTTGCTGGGTTACAAGCTATGGATCATAGCTAGGAGAAAAGAAATTTTCGATGGTACTGCTGCTCATTTTCTGTGAGATCTATGCTTTGTCAGGTGATAAAGAGGGAGATTGAAATAATGATCTAAAAACATTCCATATATGTATATACATATATCATGCATGTTAATGCGAAATGACAGAAATGAATTTTTCGAAGAATAGTAATCTTTTTGTAACATATATATATATATATACTTTATTATCTTTTTGATCAAAAAAAGTTATTAATAATTTCGTATACATGTATGAGTGTGCGAGGGATAAATCGTGCTACATCCTAAAAAATAAGATTTGTTGGGATAACAATAATTAGTCTCTCACACTCGGAAATTTGTCGAATAACCATTATTTCCAATCTTCCTTTTCTCACGTAAATTTTATTCGAAATTTTATATAAAAAGAAAAGAGTAACGTGTCATCGTAATATAAAATGCCGAATAGAACTGGACAACCATAGGATATTAAACAGTACATGAGTGAAAAAATACAATCTATGTTTCTCATACAAACAGATGGTTATTAGAGTCTGGAACTGTTACACTGGCATAACTTTGTAAAAAATTGTATCAGATCAATTGCTCTTAATTATCTTATCGCATTTTGTATATTATATAAATAATGAGCATTTGACTTCTAGTGATTTATGTCAATGTAATGCTTCCGGACCCCAATCACAGTTCTTCATATTTGGAAACTTATGATGTCCACCTTTATTTAGACAGTTTATATCCCGCTTATAAGAAACGAAGAGGACTTTTCTCGTCACACGAGAAAAATGCAAAAAGACTCTAACAGGAAGGCAGTAATGACTCACCTCAGCCTAAACATAAATTTCAAACGAACGTAACTTAATGAAGAACGTAGTCGAGACGACATGTGTTTTTTATACGATTGTTGTACCTGGCTGTATATCAAAACAGTTCTGCTCGCTGTGTACATTTCGGATGGAGAGAATTCGATGTATTTCATTTCGGAAATGTGCAAGAGGTACTCTTAGGATTTCTTTATATTTGTACATTTCATAAAATGAAAAAAAGAAGAAAAGAAAACTGATAATACTGACAATAAACAAAGGATATCAAATGTTCTGCATTTGTAGATTCCAAGATATAAAATATAGGAGTAAGTATCAGTCGTGATTAGTAAAAATTACGTCTCTTTATCTTAGCTGATGATAAGATTAAGAGTTCAGACATTAACTCAGCAAGTTCTACTAATTCTTGAATTTTTGGTTTTATTAAAAATAATACTTATTAAATTGATATACGAGCATATAGTAAGATATAGTATACGAGAATATAGTAGCACATGTCAGCATCTGCTACTATATTTTATATACAAATACTTTATACTGCACATAAAAAATACGTGTTATGTGGCACCTATTTACATTCTAATCAATTATTTTTTTCATTTCTATCTTCCAAAAATATTTATAATACTTATTTTTTTAAATATATGAACAACAACAATCACAAACAGAGAGAGATTGACATATTAATCTTCATCCGGAACGAGAAGATTAAGACTGCTTTCTTTTATCACCGAACCCAAGAACTTTTCCTCAGCGCCACGAATAGACAAGGTCTCTGCGACGATAGCAGTCTTTTTCTCGTCCATCATTGCTGCCCTGACCCAATTCGAGCTGCTGCACTTGCCACAGCTGTGTGACGGCATACGGTTCAGGCTGACAGTTCGGTTGCCACAATCAACGCACTTGAAAAATCTCTTAACAGCGTCGATCACGCGCAACGGGTGTTTTTGCTCCTTGCACATATCCGACGCTGAGAATGTCGTGTACTTGCATATTGTACACGTCACAGCTTTGCAATTGATTTTGAAAGTGTTCATCATCTTTTCCTCCATTTTCTCCTTTGCCTCTAGCTTGTTAAAGTACTTTTCCTTCTCTTCGTCGTACGACTTTTCAATCAGGTCTGTGTGCGATGATTTGATTTCTAGCATCTCTTTGAATTTGTCATTTATGTTTACTTTTTTCGCGCTCCGCTCTTCCATCTCATCATTTTCCCTCTGACGTTTTACAGTTTTCTCCAGTTTTTCTTTCGTACTCACACGGATCTGATTAGGATCCTTCGCTTTGATTTTTCCATGCTCTTGCACCCATTTGATTGCATTCATCTTGGCGTTGCGAATATGTTGTTTGGTGATTGGTTCAGAGAAATCTATTGTATCCTGATTGCATCCTGTTCCTAATCGCGGGCGTGAAGCTAGAGAAGCCAAACTAATCTTATCTGTATAATTGCTCGTAGATTTGATTGGCATAGGATTACTTTCTTTCAATTGCACTGGACTGGAACACAAAACTGGTCCATTGGGCGTCGATTGTACCATTAATTGCTTTGAGGGTTGCCAATTCCTTAGCTTGTTGAGTCGTTCGAAATCTTTTTTCGATTGTTTGTTCGTCAGCTCGACAGTTATTCCTTTTTTCTTAGTACTCATATTGTCCATCTCACAATTTGAATCATTTTTTGAATTATTTGTTTTTTTAATACTGTTATTCGAAGTGGACTCAGACAATAATTCCAAACGCGCACGGTCCTTTTCGTACAATTTTTCGTTGCGTTTGGCCAGTACTGGTACGAACGATGCCAATCCGTTGTAAGGCTTTCGCATAACGGTCTGCTTATTCATGCGTTTTATTGCATCTCCCGTAAATCCATAACTGGTATTGCTCGACTGTAAGTCTGCTCGTCGTGCACACTTCTTATACTCCTGCTTCACGTGATAGATGCAATACTCGCATCGACTTGTGTTTACGATTGCAGTGCATGGATCCCCGTTTTTCTTGATCGACTTGCATTTGCCCATGTCCTTGGACCTGCCGAGAATCATCAGCTTCTGAGGATTATCGATTGACAGTGTCGCTTGATCGATATTATCTTTACTCTCGAGTACGTTTGGATTGAGAATACCTATTACACTACCAATAATGGTCTTCCATAATTGTTTGTAGGCATTACTGAATAAAAAAATAGATACAGTCTTTAGGTCATCGGATAGATCGCTTATTTTCCAGATGCAATAAGAAGTTCCCTTCTGCGAGGTTTTTGTGGCTGATTTGCTGATTAATACACCAGCAATCACCCAGTCGTTGTGTATGTTATCAGAAATAATGTGGTTCTTTACTCTTGATACTGTTACAGCTATCTTGTCTTTCATACGTTCTCTAAATTCAACAGACGATATGAGAGGACTAATTATTCTTATTCCAAAGAAGGGATCACTGTAAACGTCTTTTTTTGTACTATTATCATTACCTTTTATAGCATTATTAAAATCAAACGTCTTACTCTTATTATTATTAAAATGAACAGTCTTCTCACTTTGTAATTTTATAGGCTGCTCAGTCTTCAATGAAGAGCCTTCTTTTAACAATTGTTTTATTTCCCGTCCATAATTGGAATACTTTTGCTCTTCAAAATAACGTTGGTCTTCATCATCAGAAGAATCAATCTTATCGTCATAAACCTCACTGACGCTTTTTTTATCAGTTGATTTATTCTCATTATTTATGTTTTTAGGCGTAGAATCTAAGAAGTTGAATGACAATTCCGTTAGGGTCTTTCTTGTTTCTGATAGCTTAGGTTGTTCAGGTGATTTAGGTTTTCCAAGCTGCTTAGGTTGTTCAGGTGATTTAGGTTCTCCAAGCTGCTTAGGTTGTTCAGGTGATTTAGGTTCTCCAAGCTGCTTAGGTTGTTCAGTCTCTTCAGTGTCATTTGATATGAGATTATTCAGAATGTCTAAATCACAGTCACTGTCTTCATGCTCCATATTTCAAGTTCTGTAAAAAAAAAAAAAAAAAAAAAAAACAAAATGAGAGAAAGAAATAAGGAAGATACATTTATAATTATTTGAATCATATTTCTATCTTATATTAAAGTTAAAGATATCCAGACAAAAAACATGTTTGTGGATAGAGATAAAGAGATAATCTCAGATAAAGTAATGACATATGGAGTTAATTAATTTAATCAACTAATTGACTGTTAGAATTGATTATAAGCTGCTTAGTATTAAGTCACACAGAATAAAAATTTTTTCTTTACACAAGTCGAAAAAATATGACAAAATTATTTTTCAAAATTCTTACTTAATCAATCTGTTTAAAAAATTGAAAATAACAAACCTAACCTAACGTTACTTTTGTACGCTATGAACAATTCAACAAAAATGTGTCGTCACAGAAATCGTTTGCGCGTAAATACCTTCGAAACACAATTATCGCTATATTATTTAACAATTTTTATCCGCGACCGTATGTACAATTATTTACACGACTAAAGTAGACTAAAACGTTAACGCCCTGTTGCTAGCCACAGACTGCAGACAGCCCGCCAATTCTTAGCAGACGACAATTCTCAGGCCAATAAATTGCCGGAATTCATCTGCGCAGGCGCCGCTTCGACCGTATCGATATATCGAAAATCACGGTTACGTCGATAACTTTCGATAGATTTCGAATTGCGCTCACTTGCGGAACGCACCGCTACCGGTCGCGGAGTCGCGGTTCAAATCGCTCGTATTTTTGTCGTCGCGTAGTGAACTCGCGCGCAAACGATCGCCGTGAGTGTCTCTCGTAAGAGACATTCAAGAGACACTGGACGCCCATTGCGTGGTGCATCGGAAATACGAAGAAGGCATCATGTACGATCGCTATATCGGTTTTAGAACAGTCGGCCAACCTCGATTTCCTTTTGTGTGCCCGGAAGAGATCACAGTTTTCATCTCGTATCTTGCTTCATTTTCTCATTGAGACGCAGCGAAAGCGTGAAGAATGAACGAACGAACGATCATCACCAGGTATTTACATCGTTTGCGTAATTAATTTTTATGTCTATTATATCTTTTTAATATTTAAATCTTTTATTTAATACTAGAATCAATGATTGGTAGTTAGGCAGTAAATGCCGCCATTTTCCTTTTTTGCCGCGCTTTTTGCGTATTGGTGATAATTTACCTAAAGCAGTGAAGAATTGTAGTTATGATTTTCACGCTATTGTTTTTATTTATTTCAATTCCAATGGATTGATATTAGAATCATTAGAAATAAATAATGACATCTATCAATCTTGTGGTAAATTAAAAAATCTTCAGACTAAAAATGATATATCTATGTTTATATGTATATATATATAATATATAAAAATATATTTACGTATAATGTATATAATTATATCTATAAATATGTATGAATTATATACATTATATATTATAATTTATATATATATATATATATATATATATATATATAAAGCATAAATTGCATATATTATATATTACATATATTATATATAAATTTTTTTATTCTAAGACACACACATATTATTGATATATTCTTTTCATTATTAATTCAAATTGCACGATAAACGTAACTTTTACTATACTATATAGATATGTTTATTATCCCAACAATAATATCGCTGTTTCTTTTTTAACATGATTTGCAAGATCGGAATAATTTCAATACATATAACATATTTGTTGTATATCAAAATTTAATAATATAATATATATTACTAAATTATTTATTTTTTATTTATTATTTTATTTATTATTTATTTTGAATATAATAGTTAATGCTTTAATAATAAATGGATATATGACTTTTTTTACGCGTATTTCGAGAAAAATGCTGGGATTATTAATGACTCGTTATTTATATATTGCGTTAATTTTTAGCATATAATTATTATCGCAATAATTCGTTGTCCTACCTCGGAAAATAAAATAGCAAGGGAAACAAACAATCTTTAGTGATTGTTCTATTCAAGATATGTTTTGCTCACAATAAATTATTTGCGATCTGCAGTCGTCACTGAATGATCGCATGATCGCTGATTCATCGCATTGTCGCCGGTGTATAATTTTTTATATCTAATAAGGTATAATCATCAGAGCGCATGTGTGTTATCATAGGGTGCTTAAGAAAAACTTCTATATTTAACAGCATATATGATTAATTAAAAAATTGCATATTTGTTGATTAATTAAAAATTTTTTTTATTAAAATATCAAGAGAAAAATGGATTTTTACTATTAGGTATTAAAATTATTTTTATTATTAAATATTAATAACAAATAAGGAAATACAATTTTACGAAGAGTTATTAGTTAGAATTTTCAAAAATCATTATTAATCTTTTAATTAATTAAGCAGGTTTTATTTTTTGGAAATTTTATGCTCTAATCTAATTAAAAGATTAATAATGATTTTTGAAAATTCTAACGAATAATAACTCTTCGTAAAATTGTATTTTAATGAAATCAGACGAATTTTTAACTAAAATTTTATTTACAAACATTTTAAACATTTCTAGAAAATAATTACATACACACAGAGACACACACATTTTCTGTGTATATAACATTATACATTTTTGTATTTATATTTTATTATGTTCTACCTTTAATGACAATATTAAAGTGTAAGAATTAAGAAATTTATTATTTTTGTGAAAAGATAATTACTATATTTTGTTCATATCGGATTCACACAAACACTCGTATGAAATCGCCGTTATTTATACTCACCGGTTAACGATTTTCGTAGCGAGGTGACCGCGCTTACCACAAGCACGGAAATCGACCAGTCTCTCCTTATGAAATATTCAGGTTGATGTTGCAGTCGGACTAACTCGAGCAGTCAGTTTGCATCTAAGCAATTCTTGCGGATGAGGAGACAAGCAGCCGGTATGTCGAAAATATGTTCTGAAAATGCTTAATCGGAAACCTCGCAACACTGTATTAACTCTTGGCAGCGCGACATTATTTCCCTCTGCGGATCAATATTAGGATATGTTATTTTTAAATATTATAGATGTCGCATAAAATAATAACGTCATCTCCATCATTCATGATATTTTGTATAATATTAAGAGACATGATAGGACTTAATGGAAATAAAATGGGACAAATGGTCATTAATTCTAAGTGTTCAAATAGCAAAAATAAAGAAAATAATTAATAGGAAAATAGAAAAAGCTAATTGTTCTTCAATAAATTATTCAAATGATTTCTAATGGCTGGAAATTTGAATGAATATTTATTTATTCAGGTTTATTGAGTTTCTTTAAAATATATTTAGCTTTCGTTTTTCTGTTTATCTCATTTTTATATTGGAAGTAAATAGGACAATGTGTATTTTTAAATGATACCATTAACGGCCATAAATTTAATAATTTTATAATATTATTTTTCTTTTGTTTCACATATATATTACAATTACTTGCCTGAGTTTTTAAAGAAATGTATGTAGGATCATTAAACATTAAGCGTTTCCATTTTATGAAAGTAGCGGCTGCTTTAATCCTTATGAGATGCTTTCTAGTATATTATGCGATGAATAGTAGATAAATGTTTCCTCTACGCACATGCAATGTTACAGTTATCGTTTAACTATATGCTTGTATACAGCTTACACTTAATAAACATGTAAACATCTGCTCATTATAGTTTCTCTTTGTATCTTTATGTATATCCTCAAAATCTCTTCATAATTTTCATGATAATGCTTAAATTATTATACTTATTCTATTTCTAAATTAAATAAGTTTATAATATTTATTATTTCATTATATATTTCTATTATTTATCACATATTAAATTTGAAAATTAAAAATAAAAAAACGCTGCCAATCTTCAATTTATTTAAATATATAAAGAGATCTTATGGTATAGACAATAAAATTTTAAAGATTTTTATAAACAGAAGAAATATTGATAATAAGCAAAGTATAGAAATGAGAATGCTAGAATAATATTTTTTCTTATGCACTATGCATAGTTTTTTTCATCAAAATTTCATGCAAATGTAATCTGAAGAACTTCCATAAAGTATGGAAACTTTCTTTGACTTTGGTATGATGTCGGATCTAGTTCTTCATAAAATAATAAAACGCGATAGTTCTGCCCAAGGATAGAGAAATAATTGCGCATGGCAAATAAATTATTCCGCATATTTTCGTCGATCGGTGCATGTATGCCGATGCACTACTTGGTGCTCTGTGGTACCATCATTCGTCGGTCGATTGGAGCAATAAACTATCAATAATACAATCTACTTGCTACGTTTAATGTATATTCAAACAGAATACACGCAGAATACTAACGCAGTTACATGCCTGGAAGTAATAAACTCGGCTATTTTTCCTTGTGATTGCATTGATTCGCGATGTTGTATAGAAATTTATATATGACCGAAAGAAACGAAATATCTTTTTATATGATTGCGCCAGAAACAATATCATCGACAAGCAAACGTGTTATTTTATTCTGTGGTCTAATTTTGCCAGATCGATATGTATGGTACAAGAGAGAAACGGGAAGGACAAAATTTTCACACAAATGTAAAATGTCAATATGTGCGACAAATTTTTATCTTTTTAATGTAAAGTTAAACAAGTAGTATAGACACACATATACACGTTTATACATTTATTTATTTACACAAACATATATGTATAGTATGATTTGAGGCACGTACGTAAATAAAAATATATATATTTTCATATATGTATTTTTACGTACGTGCATCAAATTTATCATAATATAAGCTGAAATATTATAATACTCGGCAATTATTCTTTTTCTGCAGTCATTATTCTCTAATAATTAATGATAAACTTTTTAATTAATGATAAACTTTTGCCAAACTGACAGTCACAAGTTTTCTTATTATCTTAATAAATGAATGATATTTATCATTTTTCTACGCAATCTGATCCATTAAAAAAGAAAATATACTGCAGACAACCGTTGTAGCGGGATTTTTTCTTTCCTCATACCGCGGACGCGTTGTTCGCTCGCGTACAACGGGACTCTGGTGCCATTCCATAATTCTGGAACTAGTTGGAACAAAAGCAGCTCACGTATCGTCCATCTGCCCCCTTCCTTTCTGTTCCTCCCGCTTCTTTTCGCCGGTCTTGTTTCTGAATCATCTGCGACAGAGCCGCGGGCATCTTCCACCTGCTAATCTCGAGGAAAGCTGCGCGTTTCAAGCGGCTTCCACCTGTTAGTTACGGGGGAAAGCGTGTAGTCACGGAGTTCCTCGTGTAGAACGAAGCTGCATGCACGTGCATCGCTCTTCCACTCGTAGCATTGCGCTCTCTCAATAGTGAGAAAGAGAAAGAGAGAGAGAGGGAGAGAGAGAGAGAGAGGGGGAGAGAAAAAGAACACACGCTACGAAACATGCACAACATGATATGCTTTGAAAGAAAGTACACCATTACTTTCGACGTATCGTTGCACCTCGCGACTTGCTCCTTGAAGCATCAACGGCGAGTTCTTTCATGTATGAACGAGTCAGAATTTTTTGTAGTACAATTGAATTCCTTATACAAATTACTACATGTAATATCCATATTTAACAAATATAAGATTTGTCAAAATAAAAGATCGCAGATTTTCTAGGAGACTTCAATTATAATAAAAGAAAATGTCAAAAATTTATTGTTATTATAATCACACATACACATATATATATATATATATTTTTTTTTTGTATCAATTATTACGAAAGATTTTTTTTTTAAATCTAAATTATGTGTGCAATTTGATAAAATAAAAATATATTGTTAAGCAACTGAAAAAAATATAATATAGTGATCTAAAAACTCTCTCTCTCTCTCTCTTTTATATATATATATATATATATATAAGACTAAAAATAATATGAACTAAAATTTATATTTTAACTTTGATGTATTTTCAAACACAATTTTTGCATTTTATTTATACTTCAATACGCATATTTTGCATTAGCCTTTGTACTTGTTGATAACAGACTATTCCTTCGTTGCACGCTCCTTCGCCTTCAGTCGCCTTTTGTAACAAACTCGGCGAAGAGATTTTCCTCCGGGACATGTTTCTCTCTTGACCTCTTTGTTGTAACTCATTTTAATAACGTAACTTCAATAATTATGGTTATTATAATAACGGTGTGCAGTAAGCGTAGAACCAAAGCGCTCGTCATTACAACTATACGAGAATTTCTGACAAAACTTACTTCTCTTTTTAAACGAAATTTATTTCTCTTTTGAAATACGATGCCTGTAATATTTCAAGTAATTTATCTATAAATTCCATGAAATACTGATTTATAATTTAAATAACATCATGCTGTGTTTGCTGTGTACGTGCTTTAGAATAAATTTAAGAATAAATATTATTTCGTAAATACACTAAAAAGAAGTAGATATGTAAGTCATTAAACAGAAAATTTCTACATCCCTCGCATAAAAAACTAACATAATATGTATCCAGCATATGTTAATTTTTTATACGAGGGATATGTTTATCATATATTATGATTAGTAATTAGAATTATTTATTATATATACTTTTTCAAGTTGTCATACAAATTTCTTCTTATTCAAAGAGTATCGATTCGCATAAATTAAATTAAAAAGTTAAAAATAAAATAAAAATATCTTGCATTAAATTAAAATCGCAGTATTTATTGACAATTTATTTCTTAAATTGATTTTTGCTTCAATTCTTTCTTGTGTATGAAGGAATATTGCGAAAAAATTAATTTCGAAATATATGTTTATTAATTTCTCTTTATTATTATTTGCTGTCACATCGCAACTTCGAGACAGACGCGACGAGTATTCTCTGTGTTCCTAGAGACATACTCGAAATTCTCCCACGTAGAGACTTCCTTTCTCGAAAATAATACAAGAAGCGGAGACCCCAACACATCTTTATCTTTGCGCGTTACCCTTTGCAATAGTGGTCATCCCTTCGTCGAATGTAGCTCCGTTTTCCCGTCATCTTTTCCGGTGGTGTGTCGCGACGGAAGAGGGGACCGCCGATGGTCCCTCTTCAGGCACGCGCTTCTCGCGTCTCCGTCCCCCTCGTCAGACTCACGAACGACCTGTTCTCTTCCCCTCGCGCCCATCGTCGGCGCTCGATCCAAAGCCCCCACACTCTGCCACCCACCCACTCACCTACCCCGACCCAGTGGCCCGCGGGCCACCCCCACCTCACCCTCGCGGCGCGGCGACCCCGCGCGCTCGTCTCACCGTCATCGTGCTGGTTCACGCTCCGTCAGTCTGTCGGCAACCTGCGTACCAGTCGTGTCGCAGCGCTCACGTAACAAAATTCTTATTATTATTACTATCACTCTTTACTTGCCTTGAAACTTGGTCGGTGGTGTGTTCATTCTCGTTTTCGTTGCGCGTATTTGATTTTCGACATCATCCCACCCCCCCGTTAATTACGTTCTCACGTCCAGGAGCTCTCGTGCTCGAAGAAATCGCCGTTGCCGCCGCATACGTCCGCGCTCGCGCATGAAACTCGCCACGACCCGCGATCGTACGCGCACACCACACGGGGCGCACCGATAAAGTGACCGAGAGACAGAAAGCTATTACGAGAGAGAGAGGGAGAGAGGAGCACGAATACGTCAAGTACGAACTGATCGCCTGCGAGCCTTACCCGATCGCCGCTGGTACCTACGAGCGTCGCTTGCGCTTCAGAACAACGCTGAGGACCAACCATCCGGTGCGTGGCAAGTCACACGCCTCTCGCTATCTCGTCTTCGTCGTCATCTTCGCCGTCGCCGTCGTTCTCTTTGTCGTCGTAACGTGCAGCCGCGAGACGCAGCAGCGCTGGAGTTTATTAACCGGAACATCATCGGACGAATATTCGTCGCTACATCCGGTGCACGAGACACTGTTCACCGATAGATGAACCATCCTGTTTACAGGAGAAACATCATCGTCGTCGCGTTCACCGGGTGCTGCCCTGCTCCACCTCCACGGCGGGCACGCTGCTGGTGTATCGATTGCTCTAAAATAGACGCGTGGGAACAACACCTGCAGGCCAGGCGTACACGTACACACATGCCGTTCGCAAGCGCATAAACGCGCAACAGACCACACACGCCTGTATATTTCACGCTTCGTACACACTCATATATACGGCACGTTCGTTCTCTCTCTCCCTCTCTCTCTCTCTCTCTTGTTCTCTACCTCTCGTTGTTACGCTGCCACGGCTCTCTCGCAGCAGCAACGTGTGGCAGGTGCAACGACGGTGACATCGTCGTAGGGTGGTCGGTGGTGGCGCTGGTGAAGAGCCGCAACAGGAAGCGGAAGAAGAAGTGAGTCGGGTCGGGGTTGCGAGAAGACGCGAAGAAGAAGAGAAAGAAGTAGAAAAAACCAGGAAAAAACAGACAGAAGAGCAGAAAGAAGAGGACGAAGAAAAGAAGAAGCTGGTCAAAGAAGAAAGAGAAGGACTAGACCAGAGAAGGAGAGAAGGCGTGGAAGAGAAAAAGAAGGGGGAAGAGGAGGAAGAAGAAGAGGGAGGAGGAGGAGGAGGCCGCGGCCCCCGTGTTTCTTGCGAAGGGAAGGTTATTTTCCAGTGATACGTCCTGGAGGCGCCCGTCGTCTTCGCCGGTACAACCATAACGCCGCCCGCTTTAAAACGACCGAGACGGGACACGGTGGATTCATCGCCGCCACCCGCTCGTACCGCAGCCCCCGGCAACCCCGGACCGTCCGGCAAACTCGCCTGCATCATGGACGCGCCGCTATCGCAGAGCATGGACTCCGTCAACACGGTGGCCACCGGCGAAGACGAGGTAGGTGTTCTAAGGGTTGTTATTTAAGACGGTGGCGCAGCGCCGGTCCGTACCGTGTACGATGGCCGAAGGGGTGGAATCCATCCCTTCTGACGCACTCCTTCTGTCTCTCTCTTTCTCTTCCCGCATCATCACCGTAACTCCGAACTACCTTTACGCGAAATTATCAATATCTCTTTCACCCAAAAATCTATCCCTTTCTTTCCTTCGTTTCGTCGAGGGAAACACCCGGATATCAGATATCGTTTTTTTTCTTTCTTTCCTTCTATCAAAAGGCTACACTCCTCACCACCCTCTCTCTTTCTTCCGTCCTTTCTCCCTCGCACTTCCATATTATCGCCATATTGGTCGGTTCTCCATCTCCCTTGCACGCGTCTGTATATACACGTTTGTCTTCCTTACTCGTTCCAACCCTCGCGCGTCATTGCGCGCGCAAGCGCCCTATCGTAGTGAAGTACTCGCGCAGGCTGCTGACACGCGCGTACCTCCGCCGCGTGTAGAATGCCGCTCATTAACGATGCACTCGATGCAAGCTTAATGCATCATACATGCTCGAAATGGTCCAACGTTAGACATAGGAAATGTATTAAATAGAAGCTATAAAGGTATCTTGTTTATAAATAACTATAACTATTAAGATAAATCGTTCATAAAGACGAATTCAGATATACGCTGAAATATTTTTTTTTATAACATAATTTTTACCAAATTTTCATGAGGTTTTAAGAATTGATTAAGTCATATCGATCAAGTGATTTTTGAGAAATAGCGAGAAATGACGCACAACGAATTATTATGAAAAATAACATTTGTATATACATCACCGTGTTCTCTATAATGACTTATAGCGGAGATATCAGATATTTTCCATGAATAATTGGAGATATTTAATATTGGAGGAATTAATTGGAATTAATTCTTTGTGTGTATGATCGTGTATCGAGCGATTTTGCAAAATCGATTATGAAACAGAGAAGCGCGAGGTTAGCAATTATAAGTAATTGTACTATCCATTATGCTCGCGCGTTCATCAAGATCCTTTGTTCTTCGTGATCAACCGTAACTATATAATCTTGCGCAATTTTTCGCGATTGCTCGTAACGTATTCTTTGTGGAGCGGGCAGCTGGCGTGACGCAACTGTTCGGAGTTGAAACAGTTGTACGACACAACTGTTATAGAATGGAAGCAAATCGTATCTTTAATTTACGATGTTATATGCGTTACAAATCGAGAACTCTGTAGAGGAGTATTATACGTTAGTTAGAGTACGACTCGCGGAAACTTTGTTTTACATTAATTTTCAAACCGTTGTAACGAAGTTTCTGCGCCGTGTCGTTGCACTACACACTTGATAGCAACGTCATGCATCAAGCATACCGTAAAACTTCTCGAGAAAAAAATACGAATACGAAAATAGCAGAGAAATATCATGATAAAGTGTACTCGCAAATTTTTACGCGTTTTATTCGTTGAGATGTTCTTTTAACATTTCATAGTATACTACCGATTCCCTAAAAATTTTTTTATGTTTTTAAAACAAGATTCTTGATAGATTTGAAAAATATTCATTTCTCAAATAACAAATTAATAGACATACCAAAAGATTTTATAATAACATTGATTATATGTATTATATCTGAGCCAACATATGTCCTTAACATCTAAATAAATAGATGACTTGAAGTATCGAAACAATTATAAAAATATTAATAAGTCATGAATTAAAGAATTGGAATATTTAAAGATTTGTATCGTTTACTAATTAAGACAAATTCTTCGAGTTATAAAAGTGATTTCCCGAAGAACAATTATTAAATAATTTTATTATTAGCACATGTACGCGTTATTAAACAGTACTTAATTTCTACCAGCTACATAAACATTGAAAGCATCTAATCAATTATTGATCCAACTGAAATTATTTAAATACTGAAATTATTTAAAT
>CABEGB010000520.1:0-28913 GCA_901521435.1 Crematogaster levior | reverse complement strand
ATTAAAGTTAGTATTTCAAGTTTTATATGTTACACAGCTTATTACTGGTTTATTCGATCAAATTTTTATTTTTTAATTTAAAAAAGAATGGTGAATGTATTGATATTTATATATAATATTTATATTTATAGTATATATATTTGCGTCTTGCACACCAAAAAGAAATAAAGAGCGGTAAACAGAGTGGAATATGCAATAGAAGATTAATATTTAATGTGATGCAATCATTCATTACTTGTTAGCGTTTGTTCTTTTTTTCCTCAAATTGTGTACTTTTGTTTTCGTCTTTGATTTCATTAAATCCTCAGGCAAATCTTTATCAGATTCTGAATTTGAATAGGACCTGCATATATAAGAAATTATTAACGAAATAGAAAATGCTGTAGAACAATTAATATTTTAAGTTTCACGAAGCATATTACTAAGTATATTACTAAATTATTCGTGACCAAATTTATTTATTAAGCTCACACACAAATAAATGTTATTAGTACTAGTATTTATATTTAATATATGGTACGTTTGCGTCTTGTATACGTAAAAAGAAGTAAAAAGCGGTAAAAAGAAAGGAAAGTGCAATAGAGAATTAATATTTAAAATAATGCAATCATGCATTACTCACTCTTCAAAAACGTCGATTCTTTTCTTCTTCAAATTAACTTTTGTTTCAGCCTTTGATCTCGTTACATCTTCACTCAAATCTTCGTCAAATTTTGAACTTGAACACCGCCTGCATATATGTACACATATATAATTAATGAAAGAGAAAACGCTATAGAATGCATTTAAGTTAGTATTTCAAGTTTTATATGTTACACAGCTTATTACTGGTTTATTTGATCAAATTTTTATTTTTTAATTTAAAAAAGAATGGTGAATGTATTAATATTTATATTTATAATATTACGTTTTGTACATGTAAAAAGAAGCAAAAAGTGTTAAAAAAATGCAATAGGAGATTAATATTTAAAGTGATACAATCATTCATTACTTGTTAACAGCGTTTGTTCTTTTTTTCCTCAAATTGTATACTTTTGTTTTCGTCTTTAATTTCATTAAGTCCTCAGGCAAATCTTTATCAGATTCTGAACTTGAATAGGACCTGCATATATATAAGAAATTATTAACGAAATAGAAAATACTGTAGAACAATTAATATTTCTAAGTTTCATATGTTACAAAGCATATGAATTATTACTGTATTATTGGATCAAATTTTTATTTTTTTTGTAATTCAAAATGAATATTATTAATATTTATATTTAATATTTATATTTATAATATATTTGCGTTTCGACATGTAAAAAGAAGTTTTTTAAAACTTGTATCTAAAATACTCTATCTAAAATCTCGGATATACTCTACAAAGTGAAGATTGTATATATATGTAATATAAATAGTGATATTGTCAAACACTCTGTATATTTCCATTTTAATAAGAATTAAAATGTAAATATAAAATAATGATAACAGACATGTAAATAAGAATAGTACAAATAAGAATAAAAAATAAGAATAAAATAAGAATAAAATATAAAATAAGAATTAAATATAAATATAAACAAAAATAAAAGTTCAATTGAAAGAAAGTAGGTTTATTCTTGGATACCTACGGTTTTGATAGCAAATAATAAATTTAAAAAATTATTTGACTATGAATAAATATCTTGCAACGATATCTCTATTGTCAGCATTTTTCGTATAATACATAATTTATGTGAAGATAGCTTAGTATTATAAATATTATAATAATATCATAAAGTCAATGTTAATGTTAATGTTAATGTTAGATTAAAAGTTTATAGATTAAAATTAAAGTTAATATTTAATTTGTGAGATTTCTTTAGATTTTATAGTTCAAACAAAGTAAATAATTACTTGTTATTTTTCTCTGTATCTTCTCTCTTTCGTTTAAGCGACTGTGTGCGAGTGTTTATTCTTACTACACTTTGTACTTGTGGATCATTTCCATGGAAATCGTTATCTTTCTTTGATCTTGAAGAGGTCTGCGCAGATCTGCATTCATATATGATTGATAAAAAATGAATCACATTTAATAAAGGCAAATAATACTAACATTTATTATAAATAAATAAGAGAGAAACACATTATTTCTTTGATAAAATTACAATCTTTAAATATTTGAATATTTTCAAATTTGTATAACATTTGAATCACAAAATAAAAAGTAAAATTAAAAATAATAAAATTTTATTAATTAAACATATGTAATTGTTGTCTGCACAAGATGTATCATTTTATATATTTATTAAACAATGTACACTTTATTTAACCATTCTTCAATTTTGCTTCAGTTGTTTTTTTTTGGCTTTCCGAATATTATTTTAAATCAAGATACATAAAACAATCTAATCTAGAGATAAAGAATGTCTCATTTTTTATATAAACAAAGATCACCGAGTACCTGATGAAAAACACGTGACAAATTTAGCTTTTACCGTTGAAGGTAACTCGAAAATGAACCGTAACGTTCGAGTTACCCATTACTTTAAAACTCAATAAATATTACCATACATAAGCACTAAAACAGATATTATAATCTTCTCTTTGCCGGTAATAATGAAATTAAGGTAAAAAACAATTTCAAACCAGCATAGATGATGTAAACTAACACCTGTGTTGTCACTCTCATTGTCCAATTAATTATAAATTATTTTGAAAAATAGTTTTATCTTCACCTATTTAGTAGTTATAAGAATAAACACGAGAAGATATTATTTGACGATCAAACTGGCAACATGATGGCTTTTCAGCCAATCAATGATCTGCGCGCCGATATGGGTTGTCGGCCTAACGCAGTCAGACAACGAATTAATTATTAGTAAATTAAATAAGGAATGTATTGCAAAAAATAAATTATAAATTATTTTATCACATATATAACATATTTTCAAACATATTTTTTAATATACTGATTTGGTTTAGTAATATTTGCAGTAATATAATTAATTAAATTGAATTTAAATACGTAAATTTGTTGTATAACAATGCATATATTTCAAACATTTTTCACGTACTTGGTATGGTGTATGTTTTTTGTTTTTGCAAGATTTCTTTATGATATTCATTTTGGTATACTCTTTTATACTTGTTAAAACATGCTAAATAAAACGTCGATCTTATTATGATTTGGGAAGATTCGCAATAATTAAAAAATGCAGACAGACAATCACGCTCTTTCAGTCAAAATTACATATATTGTAAATATTTTATCAGTGTTGTTCTGGTAAGTTCTTTTTTTTTATTCCATCGTTTAAATTCCATTTTTATACTTATTTTATATTTATTTTAATATTTTAAATGTTTTTTTTGTATGTGTACTTACTGACAGCGATGTAAGTGGCAGTATGATAAGGTTGCTGGATTTTTATCCTTTATCTCTACAGATGTTTTACATACTTTGCATGTGACACAATTGTCGTCTGTTACATCGAATTTATTCCATATGCGTGAGTTTGTATGTTTCTTTTTTAACTTGTATTCAACTGGATGATACTTTCTAAAACTAAAAAAATTAATGAGATGTAAAATTAATTTTTTTTTTTATAACTCTTTTTTTTGATAACTCTCTATACATTGTCATCACACACATATATACACTTTTCTTAAAATATTATTTCTTTTTCTCTCTTTTTCTCCCTAATCATTACATTAATTTTACACTCACCAATATTTTAAATATTTTAAATTTGTTTTTCGTATGTAATGTTTCTAAATTCTTCGTACATTCCGACGAAAAGATAAGTGTCTTCTTAAATTAATTTTTGATTTTAGGCTATTTATTTTTTTTATTTCAAATGTTTTTTGTATGAATACTTACTGGTAGGTTAAGTTGTTTGTTGGCGTTCTATCATATATCTTTATATGTTTTTTACATATTTTACACGCAGCATAATTGTCATTTATTTCATCGAACTTGTTCCATATGTCTGATGTTCTTTGTTTGTTTTTTAATGTATAATCAACTCTATGTTTATTTTTCAAACTAAAAAAAAGTGACAAGATGTAAAATTAATTTTTTTTTGATAACTTTTTATATGTTGTCATTATATACATATTTATATTTTTTAAAAATATTATTTCTCTCTTTCTCATCATTACATTAATTTTACACTCATCAATATTTTAAATATTTTAAATTTGTTTTTTCTATGTAATGTTTCTAAATGCCTCCGTACTTACCGACAACGAGATAAGTGTTTTTTAAAATTAATTATTGGTTTTATGCTATTTATTTTTTTCATTCCGAATGTGTTTCATATGTATACTTACTGATGGGTCAAGTGGGATGATGGGCATTTATCATTTATCTTTATATGTTTTTTACATATTTTACACGCAGCATAATTGTCATTTATTTCATCATACTCGCCCCATATGCGACCTATTCTTTTCATCATTTTTAACTTACTTGAGTAATTATTTTTTAAACTGTTGGTGAAAGAATAAACATGACAATGTGTAAAATTAATTATTCTTTTCGATAACTCTGTACATTGTCATCTACATTTTTCTTATACATTTACACTTTTCTTAAATATTATTTCTCTCTTTCTCTTGTCATTATTTAATTATTTTATACTCACCATTATTTCAAATGTTTTTTTATGTGTACTTACCCACCAAAATGTAAGTGCCGGTTTAAATTACCCGTTGGACTTTCATTATTTATTAATATTGGTTTTTTACAGATTGTAGTTTTGTCCTTTTCATCAAAATTGTTCCGTATACATGATTTTCTCATCTTTGTCTTCTTTAAATTATGTCTGTTTAATTTATTTCTGTGAAAAATTTTCAAATGAGTTGTTAAAATATGCACATTACAAATTGTAAGATTAATTTTTTTTACAGTGGTTGCAAGTTGCTATTGGTTGCCATTTTAATATTTCGGAATATTGTTGTTTTACATTCGAGATATTCGTCTAGTTCTTCGAAAAAACTTTTCCACAATGATTACACTTTACTAAGTTCGATTTTTTTTTTGCGTAATATTTCCACATTTAACCAACTCTCGTTATTTTAATTGTTCTGTATCACACAGCGGTTGCTACTAAATGTGACCACTTGAGATGAAACTATTTGAAGAAAGATTGGCAAACTTATTCGTAGAAGGTCGAAAAGAGAGGGATACGATTTCTCAGAATATAAACATTTATATGTTTATACTTTGAATTCGCTGAACTGACAGATCTTACAGCTTTACTTATTATTCGATATAATCCTAAATTTAAAACATCAACACAACGTCTACCGCATATAAGAGTCATGTATATATGTAGAGCACAAGCGGCTATACATATATAATAAAAATTAAAATCAATCGACAATTAATGTAGGATTAGAATCATTTATCCGCGAGCAAAGCAAGAACGACGTAAATTTCTATTTCATATAAAGTAAGAGCACAAAAGTTTTACCAAATAATTCATTCTTATAAATTGCGCGCTTTTGAATGCCTATACATATTAACAGCTATTTATCTTCTGCGCATATTACAAATGTGTGATTGGTTCGTAATGAAAAGAAAGAAAGAGATAAAAATATACAATACAAACTCCGTGAACTTTTTTGGGTTCTCTATCACCGAATTTCGTCGATAGAGAATATGTAATGGCATTTTCTATTACATTATACTGTTTAATTTCAAAACTCGATAGCTTTTAAGACATGTTTTATAATGAATGACAAAAATAAAATTTAGATATAAAAAATAAGATTTAAATAAATACATAATTATTTTTTTTACTATTTACTATTTACTTTATAAATGTAGCGGAAAAAGTATTTTTGTACGTTTATACAAACAAATGTTTAATTAAAATTTTTACATACAGTTTTAATTTTGAGTAGTTTTAAACTTGAAATATACTTCACCGTATCTTTTAATTTAAGTGGAAATTGTACAACTTTTTAAAGATAAAAGACATGTGGCAATAATAGATTTAAAAAGATATCGAAGCATATACAAATGAACGAATTGTATGAAAGCATTTGTTCCACAAGAATATCTCTTTCTTAAATAATAAAAAATGTAAAGGAATTGTTTGTGCATGCGTATTAGCATTTTGCTTCACCTTCGTACCGAGGGACTGTTTTTTGGTCACAGAGTCAAGTATTCGATTACAGTCATTGTATTTCTTGTTGTTTCTTGTTATAAATAAATTTACCTTACCTTTTATGACAAATGCAATATTATCAAAATTCTGTTGAAGGTGAACTATATTCAAGTGCGCATTTTTATAATCTTAAATTATTCTCATTCTCGTGGTGAAAATGTATACGTTTAATTCTTTTTAACAGATTAGTACCAAATCAGTAGACAATGTTTTTTTAATATTTATTGTTTATTAATTATAATAATAATTAATAAATTTAATGATTATTATATATTATCATTATACATAATAATTATACATTGTATAACATTGATTTGTAAAATTTGTAATATTGCACATTTTATTGACTATTAAATATTTGTTTTACATAAATGTTAAACGATTTTTTAAATAAAAAAGAGGGATTGAATCATTTTAAAATTATATTTTCAAAAATTAAAACAATTTTTTAGAAACATTCTTTGTTGATTGGATAGTCTACCGTATTGATAAAAGTATTCGTAAAAATATTATTATTACCAAATTTTATCTGAGACTGAAAATGTTTTATTTTTCTAATTAAATTGTTAGATATCAGTCCTAATTATCATGTTCAATTAAATTAGCATTATCCTGAAGTTTGTTAATCATGACATAATGAGCAGTCTGTAGTTACTTACAAATAAATAGTTATATATAATACAGCATAGTAAACGAAATTACATACAACAAATGACTACAAAACAAGTTTGTTATAAACCTGAATCTTTATTAAAACCTGAACCTAAGAAATAAACTGCTTTCGTTAATAATACATTTATTATTTAAAAAAACTCACTTCGCGTGGAACATAAAGAGACAATAAGAGATAGTAGGATACAATTATATCAAACAACAAGTTAGAATAGGATGCTGTGTTTTAAGAGGTTAAACCATCTTGCACTCCTAAAATCCATATCATTTTTGAAGATTTTTCTAGGAAAGAGAATAAAGTAAACAAAAAATCTATTTGTCATAAAAAAATAAAAAACAAGAAAAAAAAGAAAGACATGGAAACACGTGGCGAGCATGCACCTTTTTTTCTTACTTTATGAATTATTTATACAACAGACAAACACTAAACAATAAAAGAATTTTTAATTTCTTTATCTTTATTCATTTTATTTCTTTTGGAAAAAATATCTTCAAAAAAATGGTATGGATTTTTAGTGTGCAAGATCTAACCCCTTAAGACCGCTGGAGAATCGACGCATAGTCCATCGAGTTGCAAGAAAGTATATAATACAAATAATACACAAATTAACACAAATAATATTAATAAACTAACCAAGATATTAGCACGGATCGAATATGCTATCCCATTCTAACTCGTCATAAAAAAATAAAAAACGATAGAAAATAGAAACATGTGGGAACACGTGGTGAGCATACACTTTTTTCATTTTTCCACTTTATGATTTTTTCACTTAATGAATTAATTACATAAAAAAGAAGACAAACACTAAACAAAAAAAGACTTTTCCTTACCTTTGAAAAATAAATATCAAATTTTTCACACAACGATTACACACGACCAATATCAGCTCTATCAGAAATCTGTATTCTACTTCCGTGTAAGTGTGAGTGCTAAATGAAGAATTCGAGAATTTCACATTCTCGAGGCAACACTGTCGTCTCCCCTTCTCAAGCAAATTGACCAATTGCAGCAGACAGTCTGCTATCTTTTACCAAATACCCGATTGGACACATTGAAATATAGTGAAACTTAGAAATATTAATTTATTTCTATACAAGACCAGATGTACTTCCAATTACAGATTTTGTGAAGTGTTCAGCTAATAAAAAACTTTTCCAGAATCTGCAAGTTGTTTAGTTACATATTTCTGGATTCGAGATCTCGAATCCAGATTTCTAGTATCGTGGACACAAGGACTTAAGATAAAAATTCTTTGCAAAAATGTCGAAACTATGGCCGGTATTTCATAATCCGTTCTTATTTCAAGACAGTCTTAAATAATATTGTCTTAAGATGTTAATACGGCTCGGTAATTTGTTTATAATGTTTTAAGCCCGCGGTACACGATGCTTGTTTGCCTGCTGGATTGTTAACTTGTCACTCTGCTGGCTGATCTGCTGCATCCTGATTGGCAAGCACAAATTCACGCGAGAAAAATAGCACCTGACTTATCACGGAAAGCAGACCAGCCAGTAAGCAATCCAGCAGGCAAAAAAGCATCGTGTGCCGCGGGCTTTAGACTTAGACTATACATAAGATAGTCTTAAATATAAGAACGGATTATTAATACCAGCTTGAAATTCTGAAATTCTACGTCATTATTATAATATTTATTATATTATTATTATATAGTATATTTTATAATATTTATTTATTTTTAATTTATCATAGAAATATGTATAAAAAATTATTTATCTTAGAATTTTTCACAGAATCTGTTATTGAAAGGACATCCGATCATTTTGGTACACTTCTGTATGTAATGTAAGAGAAAGATTCATATTTCTCTTTTCTAACTATATAAAGGATGATATAAATAATGATAAAAAAATAATTTTATGATTTTAGCATAATTATGATTTTAGCTAATAATTACATTGTAACATCAGTTTTTTAGGGGTTTCCGTTTCGATTAATTAATTCTACCTAACTAAAAAAGTTTCAACAGTTCCTATATGTAATGTATCAATTTTTTTTTAAATTTAAATATAATTGTAATATTTTTATGTCTTATTAAACAACAATTTAAAATAAATACTAAATTAATACAGTATTAATATTATATAATACAGTATAAGAAATTAGTCTTTATTTAGCGATATGCCTTCTATCAATTATACACATAGAATTACAAAGAAACGGATATTGAAATATTCATATTTCACAACATTTATTCTTTTGTGTAAAATAGTTTTCCCAATTGTGTTTTTGTTGAGGATTGAGATATACAATATTAATTAATCGAAACAAAAACCTAGAAAAGTCAATGTTTTTATGTATACAATGTAATTATTATACTGAAATCATAACATTATTTTTATATCATCCATGTCTGTCAATACGACATGATTTTTCATTTACATTGCATTTTTAATAATGCGAAAAATAAACATTACACATTTTGTAATAAACATTAAAATTAATTTTAAATAATCTGTAAATAAGTGTAAGTTAAAAAGTAAGTTAAAAAGTAAACATTTAAAATTTATTAAAAAAGAGAATTTGATATTGCTTTTTAAATTATTTAATGAAGGTTAGTAATTTTATATGTTTTTTATGAAAACGTATCGACTTAATGATTTTTGAATATTTATTAAATGAATGAAAGGTTTGTTTAGATTATATGTAAAGAACAAATCAAACGTACTGTTTAACACTATTACTGAAAGTATTTTTATTACTTATCCTCCTACTCTTGATCCAAGTATCGTAGATAAATTTCATCTTATATAAATGTCATATAAGTCTCCTCAGTTTTAGGTCACGTGTATGAGACAAGTACAATAAAATGGACGACAATCATGCTAGGTGCAGATATAAAAAAAACAATAAAAATAAATAGTACTCATTCAATAGAAAATTTAAACAAGTACTTCACACAAACCGTTGGACTTAAAAAAGAAATGTAAGACAATTTTCAATTCATATTAACGACGCTGAAATTAATGCGGAACCGAAACGTTAAACACAATCATATATTGAATTCTATTAAATATATAATTTTTTATTTGAAATTCTCTCTTACCAATAACCGAGTTATATTATCATATTGTTTTTTTTCAATTACTTTATTTCTAATGTTCTTTAAAATGAGTTTAACGTCTTTGTATTTTACAATTAAATTACAAATACAGTCTTATCTCACTTAATATTCTACTTTTCGAGAAGTTATTAGTTTAAGTAAATCAACAGGTAACATTTGAACGTAGAAAAAGTAGAGTTTTCAGTGGTGCAAATTTAGAAATAAAATCTGTAAATTTTAATTTTGCATACATATTCAAAACAAAACCAATATCATTATAGCACAGTGACAGTCTAGAAATAACACAAAAAGTGGGATATTAAGTCATTTACTTTATATATCACATGTTGGATTCTTTTTGTAATTTTACATATGCTTATATTTAATGTAATGATTTGTCACAATGACTCGCTAGGCAGATTAATTAAATGTCCATGAGTAAATAATTCATTTAATATAATTATAAATATTAGTTTATATTTAAGCTAATATATATTGCTATTTTATATATATTGCTATTTAATATATATTTAAGCTTATATTTAAGCTAATATTTATAATTATATTAAATGAATTATTTACTCATGGACATTTAATTAATACGTCTAGCGAGTCATTGTGACAAATCATTTGACGCTGCACTAGCAATGTTTCGATTAATTGCCAATGGACTTAACAATCGTTGCTTTTGAACACTGATAAATGATTTAGCAATTACTAAATTAATTTTAAATAGATTTCATTTTTTATTATGTTTGAACATAAGTCAATTTGATTTTTTTAGATTGTGAGAGTAAACGTTGTACTCGTTTTAATATAAATTTAGAAATATATCGAATTATAAGTGAAAGATAAGATTTGTCAGTTATAAGTTTAAAACACAAGCCAATATTTACATTACAGTAAGAAATATCGTATCTCTTCCCCTTTGACTTTCTGTAACGAGTTAGTAAATGTTTCATCAAGTGACTTCGTCGAGAGATCATATTTAGTATTAAACAGTGTGATATAGGACGGTTAAAATAGTATAAGTATAAAAATAAATATAAAAATATTACACAGAGACTCGTGATATAGTAAATGTGAAAGTTTTTTCTAATCGTAATCAAACGCAAAACTTGATGACCTGAATAATCACTTATATGATGAAATAACAGAATTAGAACATCTGGAAGTGACAACATACTGTAAACTTACAAATTATCAAAACACGATAAAACGTAATACACACAAACGCAACAAGTATAAAAATATATTTAATCTTACATTGAGTAGTCTGATGTAACTATCAATTATAATAAAAAAATGATCACTTGACGTAACAAGCAATGATGTAAAAAGAAAAAGTTGTAAAAAATAATAAAAATAAATATTGAAGTTCCAAAATTAAATTCAAAAGAACATACTTCATTGTCCATGAGTATACATTCCAAAAACGTTAAAATATTAACAAATCTAAAGTAAATACAATGAGTAATCTCTAAGGAAAATAAAAATATTTAACAGCAATATGTAGTTATTAAAATATTGATATTATTGAATATCACATAATTAACATTAGAACATTGAAAAATAACTATTCTCACATTTCGTTATTCGATTATTCTTTTACTTAAAAGTCACTTAAAATTGATCGTTAAATATAAGTTAAAGAACAAGAAGGTCATGCATATGGGACATGTACGAGGAAGAGGACGACAATCATGAGATGCGAAAGATGTAAAAGATCTATAACAATAAACATCCAACAAAGAATCTACGTAATCATTTACATAAATGCCTGTAAGTATACATTCGAGAAACATTGACGAGTAAAAAATAACAAATTGTTGAAAAAATAATTAATTTTACACCTTCTCTCATTTATTCTTTCAGCCACCAGCCTTTAAAACTGGTGACTCAATTAAAAAATGATCACGCATATGGGACATGTACGATGAAGAGGTCGACAATTATGTGAGATGCAAACGATGTAAAAATCCTGTAAAAATAAATTATAAAAACCAACACAGAATTTACGTCGACACTTACGTAGGTGTCCGTAAGTACATATCTCAAAAGCATTTAAAATATTGATAAATACGAAATATATATAATATTTAAGAAGAGTGTAAATAAGAAATTTTATGAATTTTATAAAAGTTTTAATAACGCCGTTATAGTAATTATATGCAGTTTTGATTGAAAAAGCACTATAGTGCGTCTGTTTTTAGTTTATTATGAGACTTGTCGAAACAAAGTAAAATCGACTTTTAGCTTCTTTCGAAAAAAATGAAAAAGCAGTTACATATAAATACCTCATAAAGAAATCTTTGCAAAAATAAGAAATGTATGCTAAATACATGAAACATATTTAAAAATATATTTAAAAGTATGTGTCATTAAATAAAAACTGTCTGAAATAGAAAAAATTGATTCAATTAGCCAAACATTATTGCAAACAATCAATATATTAAGGAATAATGTTTTTAGAAATATTATTTTGGAAATGTTTAATTAATAAAATTTTTGTATATTTTTGTATATTTTTGTATATCCGTGATTCTTCCTATGACTTAATACAAATTCTTAATTGCATAATTCATAATTGCATAATATCGATTTTAAATAAAAATTAAATATAAAAACTTGTATTATACATATATGCAACGTGTACATGGGTCTGATGTGTTGATACCTGATATGTATACCGGCCAATTTGAACCCAAGTGGAAACGTATAATAATAGATTTCGTTTCACATTGAAATCAGAAGGAAGTGTGGAGTGGATCTCGCTTCACATGGAAAATTGGAAACCTATGAAGAATCATTTCATATTAAGAAATGACTTTTAAGAAGTCGCTAAAAATCTATTGAGAAAAAACTCGTATTAAATCTACTTTAAAAAGATCTAGTTTTTTACTGTTAAAAAGATTTAGTTTGGCCTAGGTTAAACTAGCTTACCAGCTCAGACAGCGTGCAATTGAGAGTTGGAATAAAGAACTACTCGAATGTACAAGGGGATTGCGCACTGTCGGGGCGATCCGTCCGGTCTTGTCCGAATGGATGGATCGTCCTCATGGCGGACTCCAATATAAGCTGGTGCAGGTGCTCTCCGGGCATGGTTGCTTTGGAGAGTACCTGTGCCGGCTGTGCCACAGAGCCAAATGCGAGCGCACCATGCGGTGTCACCATTGTGACGAGGTGGACACGGCGCAACACACATTAGAGCATTGCCCTGCTTAGGCAGAGTTGCGCCGTGTCCTAAAAAATGTGTTGAGGGTGGAGCCGAGGGAGGGGGGCCTTGACCTTTTGCTGCCGGCCGTTGTGAAAGCAATGGTTGAGAGCGAGAGATCCTGGGGTGCGATGACCTCCTGAGGGTGTTCTCTCGCAGGAGACAGTGGAACGGGATCGGGAGTTAGACCCCGACGCCGATCCCGTCCGCAGGAAGAGGGGGGAGGGGGCAGAAAAGGTGGCTATTCGCTCGTTTCCTCTGAATTGCTAACATGGAGCGATCCTCCCGCCCCGCAACGAGACAAGTGCGAGAGCACTTGACGGTCACCAAGCGGCTCGGGATGGGGGACCGACGTTGACAGATAGTCCGGCAACGTCGCTCCAGTCGGCGTCAGGAAGGTGACAGGAGGGAAGCGCGCCAGCGTCAGCCTTTCCCCTCAATCCTTCATCAGTGTGTAGGGTCCCTCTCTCTCACACACCGACCTCTTTGTCCTTTCGGGAAGGGAGGAAGGGAATGAGATGGAGGGACATTGTGCGGCGAGAGGCGTCGATAGACTGCTCGCTTGTTTCCGACGCCCCTCGATTTCGCACGAGGAGAGCCACCGTAGGGTTTTAGCCGGTAAGAGTCCTGCATAACCCGTTCCCTCCCTCGGGGGACGTGTATCCATGACGATTTCTCTACTAAAAAAAAAGCTTGGCTTGAAATCGTGGATGAGTGATATACATTTCTACAATTAGTAGTTTACTAATTCAGAATTCGATTTTATACGTTATCTGAAATATATGAGTAATGAGTAAATTTTATGTAACAGAAATGTTTTATTAAATTCTTTAATTTTAATTGTTAATTACGATATTACATACTAAAAGACATTAACACAACATTATTAACCCTTTGACTACGGCAGACTTTGAGACGCACTGGCCGTACCATACGGCAGGAATTGAGTTACGATGTACGCCGCGAACTTTTGGGTAGGGAAGCATTTTTGTGAAAACATATTTCAATAATAAAAAAACTGAATTTTACTACATTTAAACAAAAAAAAACTGTGGGCGCCTTTAGGCGCTCTCCGTGTCACAAACGCAAAATTTCTAAGCGCCTATAGGCGCCCACAGTAGCCTAAGGGTTAATGTTCCTTTTTTACCAATAGCAAGTGTTATAGAAACTTATTTACAATAAAGTCAAATTTATTATGTATATTAACTGCGTTTTCTACTTGATTAATCTACTGTACGTATATGCAGATATTCTAGCTGAAAACGAGTGATTTTCGGAAAGAAAAGAATAAAGAAGTTGTTGCAAAAAATTAAAACTTTACTTGCGAAAATGATGCAATATTCCCTGCTAAAAAATAATAGTCTTTTGCTAACAATATATTGCGAGAGAGAACAATATTACTGTAGATTACGAATGCCTCATTTTGCATTTCCCAAAGACGTAATCGCTCACAATCAGTACAAAGTTGGAGCTAACGTGTGTACACACACAGAGACTTCTTTTACATTTTTTCATTAAAAAAAAGAGATATTGTTGTGGAAAAATTGAGTAATTCGTTCAATTATAATTCGTTATGTACAAGTAATACATGCTTCTACATCTTTTCTGGATTTATTAATGTCGCCTGCTTTAAATGTCTTTAAATATATTGTATATTTTGCAAATAAGTGGATACTGGTAAAGACTGGTTAAAGTTCAAAATTGCTTGAGCAATGCAAATATTTGAATATTTAAAATAATATTGGTTTCTCAAATTACTGATATTTATTACTAAATTAATAAAAATTATCACATGTCAAATTTTTTGAGAAAAAAGTTTTAACTGTATAACGGTTCACTACAAATGTAAAGTGGGAACACTTTTACGACATGTAGAGGAAACGCACAAAACAAATCTTATTTTCATAACCGGGATTAAAATCGAGCAACCGTCTCGATTGAGAAAAAACTAAAAAAGAAAAAATATTCATTTCTTAAAACTGTTGTTAAATTATTGTTGGATGAATTATATATTGCTTACTTATTTTTTAAAAAACACCTAAGTTAAAAATTCTTGTTATACATATCGTTAACTTACATTTATATGTTATTTTTGTCATTCCACTATATAGAATGTTTTAATTTCTATAAAGCTTTAAAGTCAGATAAACTGTATAATGTACTGTATAATGTAAACTGTATAATGTAATTACACAAGAATACGTGATCCACAAATCTATTCTCGCACTTTTGTCTTTTTCTTTCTTTGCATTTCTTTATTTTTTTCAACTTAATAATTATCCTGAATTATTTATCTTTAAAAATAGAAAGGATTATAAAATTGATTTTCGAATCTAATAAATTTTTATAATTTCTTTATAACTTAAATTGAGATTTCCAATCAACGTTCCAATAAAATAACAACAAAAACTGTATTTTATGAAAATTATTTGGTCCAGGTTTAATAGTCGTACTCATCTTCATAATTGTGATACATTGAGAAAAACAAACTGGAAATATTGCTTCTTTACCAGTTTTTTGAACATAGCTTAAAGAGTATTTAAGAACGAGTTTTTTTAAATTAATACAAGAAGCTTTTTATGAATAAATGATGTATCCTAATTCTTTTCATACAAAGCTAACAAAATACACACAAACATTTTTTCCTAAATATATTTTTCGACGTTTTGGAACATTCTGGGCTAGTGAAAAATAAATTTTTTTCACGAAAACAATGCCTCCATGAGGAAAAATTTATGACTAAATGTGTTTAGCATAAGTTGACAGTATTTCTTCAGTTCAAACACATATGTTTTTAAATAAAAAATATAATTTTTTCAAAACAAAGTTATAATTAAAGTTATATAATTAATCTTGTCGCATTTATTCTTTCATAAGCAACATCAAAAGTTATGATATGATTAAATGTAAGTTAAGAAGGGCATGGGACATATGGGAAATATTCGACAAAATTGACGACAATTACGAGGTAAGGTGTAAAGAATGTAAAAGACAAATAAAAATACATAAAAGTTCACTAAGCTGTTACAAACGCTTACGTCATTGCCTGTAAGTATACATCCAAATAACATTTAAAATTAATATGAATAAAAAAGATGCAACATGAATCAAAACATAATGTAATCGAGTCGCATTTTAATATATACATTTTTATGATTATGTTTACTTTTTTATTTTAATGATGATTCGCAAAACTCAATTTTAAATGTTATCCATATAATATCAGCAATATATGATTTTGAGCAATGCAAATGTTATACTGGTTTGAAAATATTCAAATACATTTGGAGATTATGATTTTATTCAGAGAAGTAATGTGTATTTTTAACGTTTCACTTTTTTCTACATATAACAAATGTTATTATCATTTGTCTTTATTAAGATGCGTTTTTTATTAATCATATTGTATATAAATACAGATCTGCACAGACTTTTCCAAAATTAATGAGAGATAACGATGTCCAAGGAAATAAACAACAAGTACAAACTGCAGGACAAACAAACATTCCGACACAGATACTTAAACAAAAGATAGAAGAAACAGATAGAAATGATGGGTAACTATTCATTTTGCTTAAAACATAAAAAACCTCATAAATTAAATATTAACTAACACTTTAATTTATTAATGCAAATTGCATTATCCGGGAAATGTTAGCGTCATTTGTGTATGAGACACATTCATTCATTCATTAAAATTCTTTTAAAGTTTAAACAGTATATACTATTGGGTATCAAAAAACCATAGATGTTTAAAAATTCATATACTCTCTTTCTTATAATTTTAGTTATATTTATACAATTATAATTTTAATTATATTTATACAATTATTATATTTTTATATTTTACATTTTAATTTTCATTAGAATGGTAATATACAGGGTGTTTAATAAGTATAACGTATACTTACATATATAAAATATAACACTCTTGGATAGATCGAACGTAGTAAACTGAGTACAAAGTAATAAATATAAAAAAATAGAAGATAATAAATATATAAAAATTTATAAGAAATAAATATATAACTATAAATATAAATATATATTTAGAGGTATTGATAATGATGACCATGTAAATTTAAAGAGTTTTTTTGATCAACTGATCCAGTAATATACTTAATAACATGTAAACACTTGAAATGATAATTATTCTATCGCATTTTTTACTCTATGTTTATTCTTGTATAAACGTCCAGTTTCAAAACTCGCTAAAAGCACTTTTCTCATTCTTTTGAAACGGGACTTTGAAACAGTAGGAGTTTGAAAATGAATAAATTTTTAAACTGTAAGAACTTTTTGATGCAAAATTTGGACCATTTAAGTAATTTTTGAAACGTCAACAATTTATCACATCGTAGTGGTCTCTATTGACAATCGATTCCTTTTGCCAGTTCAAAAATTTTAAAAAATGACTTTAGCGAGTTTTGAAACTGGACGCCTCAAATGCAGATCCTATTCACAATCAGAAAATTTGAATAAAAATTAATAAATTCAAAGGCAGAAGCAAAAGATAATTTGAAGACGAGAAGAACCGACATTGTTTATAAGTAATGCATTGTATCATTTCAAATATTAATTCTCTATTGCATTTTCTATTTCTTTTATTTGCTTCTTTTTACACGTATAAAACGTAATATACTATAAATACAAATATTAAATATTAATATAAATGTTAATATTGCTAACTATCTGAATTTAAAAAATAAAAATTTGATTAAATTATGATCCAATAAATCCAGTAATATAGTAACCTAATTGTTCTTTACCATTTTCTACTTCTTTAATTATTTCTTGAATAAATGTAGATCCTGTTAAGTTCAGACTTTGATGAGGAATTGATAGCGGTTTTAGGGGAATCAATGGCACTAATGAAATTAATAAAGTTTGAAAGAAAAACAGCAAACGTTGATGTGTAAGTAAGGCATGATTGTTTCCTTTCGAATATAAATTTTTTATTACGCGTTTATCACTGTTTAAATTCAGAAATATCCCGAGCATCTCGAAATCAGTGGGAGGTGGTTTTCATGATACTGTGTAATTTCAAAATGAAATATAAACATTCATTTAGACAAAACTACTTTGAAATAAGAAACAGAAAGAAAGGGCTTCATTTTCGAGTAATTATTTCATTTAGTTGCATTATTTAACGTATATTTAAAAATGTAACAAAATTAAATGTTGACAATAACTTTTATCTATTAACGCAATTTTATTATTTGGGAAACACGTGGCGTTGTACAAAATATTTGTTGCCACCAAACTTTCTGATTTTTTATTTTTTATAAAAAATATAACAAAAATAACATTAAAAGATGACATAGTAACGTGTATTTTGGACCCATCTACCAGCTATTATGTCATTTTATCTTCAATGTGCTATTTGAATCATTTTATCTTTTTTAAAATTTATGTTTGAATAATTGTCAGCCGTTTAATATATTTATACTTTTTTAATTTTACAATAATTAGTTTAATTTTTTTTTTATATTATAAATTTTAAGTTTATATATTTAAAAACTCAAATGAAGGGAGACTAGTTGACGTCAAGCTGGCATATATAATTGGTGAGCTACGAGCCGACTTGGTTTGTCAGACTTACACCGCAGTGATTCACCAATTTTTTGAAATCTAAATTCGATTTCCATTTAGGGATAAATAGATCTAAACTTATAAGATGAAGAATTTATTGCGAAAAATATTACCTCAGCCAGGATTCGAACCTGGCTGAGGTAATATTTTTCGCAATAAATTCTTCATCTTATAAGTTTAGATCTATTTATCCCTAAATGGAAATCGAATTTAGATTTCAAAAAAATTGGTGAATCACTGCGGTGTAAGTCTGACAAACCAAGTCGGCTCGTAGCTCACCAATTATATATGCCAGCTTGACGTCAACTAGTCTCCCTTCATTTGAGTTTTAATTTCTACCCTCAAAGAGTGAGTATCTTTCATGTATAAAAATATAATGTGAGGGAGTGTACATTTTTTATCTCCCACATCTAGTCAAATCTTCGACTAAAAAATCGTGATGCTAACTTGTTTGTGAATCACTTTGCCATTGCCTTCCGAGAGTTGGTGATCGAATAAAAACCAACAATTTTTGGTCGGATTTCAACTTGGATCCCCCGGATTTTTGGCTCATTGAAACAACGCACATCTTTCTGCGCCACGTTTGCCACTAAGTATACATAATTTATATTATATACCTATATATGTATTTGTATATATGTGTTTCAAAAATTTCAGACGAAATACAAGCGTAGCATCCGATTTAACACATTAATACAATAAACGCAAAATTCTTCCTACAGGAATAATTTTGCGTTTATTATATTAATGTGTTAAATCGGATGTTACGCTTGCATTTCGCCTGAAATTTTTAAAACATGATATATGTATTTGTATATGTATTTGTATATATGTTGGGGAGACAATAATTAAAGAAAAATTTGAATTGTATAAATGTTTGTGCTAGGTTTACCTTTTTCCATTAATGATAAATGAGTAATTGCCGTCAGATACTTGTTAATTCTCCTTAACAACATCGTTCTAAAATTCCCTTTTTTCTCTCTTGCTTCGGCTTATTTTTTTCTATCTCATTAACAATTCTTCATAATTTTTCTTCCCAAATGTCTATTGTAGACGCTACTTGGTGACCTCTTTATTAAATGTGTTTTTTATTAAACATATTGTATATAAATGATCTGCATAGACCACTTCAAAATTAATGAGAGATAACGATGTCCATGGAAGTGAACTACAAGTACAATCTGCAGGACGAATAAACATTCCAACACAGATACTTAAACAAAAGATAGAAGAAACAGTTAAAAGTGATGGGTAAGTAATAAAATATTATTGTATTCCTTTAATTTTTCCTGACATTATTTTTCTGACAAATACTTAGTCATACAAAAAATGAATTTTAAATAAAAATAAAATACAAAAACTTGACATATCCGTACACATGTACGCGCGCGCACGCACACACGCACAGTTCTACAATAATACAACTATGAATAATATAAAATTTTATATGTACAATAGAAATCACAAATGTTATATTCTCATTTTCTTTGTGGTTCTCATATGTGTGTGTTTTAATATAAATTTAGAATAATGTCAAATAACAAGCAGTAAGATGTGTCAGTTAAACGGTTAAAAGTACATAAATATTTATATTCCGACCAGGAATCATATCCCTCTTTCTTCGACCTTTTGTATCTAATTTGCAAATGTATATTCAAATAATTTCATCCAGTGATCACATTTAGTACAAAACACTGAGTCACACAGAACGATTGAAATAACGACAGTTAAAACAGATGTAGAAATATTACACAAAAGAAAATCTTGTTTTAGTAAAGTGTAATCATTGTGGAAATTTTTCTTTAATCGTGATCTTTAACGCGAGACTTAATATTTCATTTATGCTTATGATATAATAGAACTAGAACATCTTGAACGTAACAACATACAACAAAATTACAAAATATCAAGACAGCAACCATTGTGGAACAGTATTAATCGTGCAATTAAAGGCGTGTGTTTTAATAATTCATTTATAAATTATGCAATCAAATAAATGTAATTTAAAGGAGATAGAAAAAAGAACGTCGTTGTCGGTAAGTACACATTCGCAAAATATTTAAAATATTGATGAACATAAAGCAAACACAATGATAAAATACTGTCTAAGGAAAGGGTACCTGTATTACAGTAACATGAAGTTATTGTAAAAGGATTGTTTCTATTTTTTTATCCTCTTTTTTATCCTCTTACAAGACATCACTTTAAAATTAATTTCCCCGTTAAATTTAATTAAAAGACGAAACAAAAGTCACACGCCACATGGGCCAAGTTCAACGAAGTGGAAGGAGGCAAAAGACTGAAGTGCATACAATGTGAAAAAACTATAAATAAAACTGAAAATATTTCAAAGTTAAAGAGACACTTGAGTATATGTCAGTAAGTAAATATCCAAAAAAAACATTTGCAATGTTGATGAATATAAAATAAAATGACAAAATAATATATAAGAAAAATGTAAGTATTTGTATGTATGATAGCAATACGCAGTTATTATAAAAGAATAATTATTATTGTATCTTTTTGCGTTTATTTTCTTAAGTGGTTTTAAAATTGATCACAGGAAATCGAAGCAAAGGTCGCACATATGGAACATGTTTGATGAAATGGACGACGATCATATGAAGTGCAAAGAATGTGAAATACTTGTAAAAATATATAAAGAAAATCCAGAAAGATTATTAAAGATTCATTTACGTTCAAAGAGTCATTGCAGGTAAATATAAGTACATATTCGAAAAACATTTAAAATATCGATAAGTATGAAGTATAAATTAAATATGATAGTAAAAAATATTTAAGAGAAGCGTAAATGATAATATAATGACAATATGCAGTCATTGAAAATATAATTAATTTTACAACTTGTCGGATTTATTCTTTCATAAGCTTTACAAGTTATGATCTGACTGAATTAAATGGACCAAGCCTATGGGACAAGTTTTATAAAATTGATGAGAAATATGTGAAGTGCAAAGAATGTAAACACCGAATTAAAATATATGGAATTAAAACAAATACTTTATACAGACATCTACCTCGTTGTAAGTAAGTACACCTTCAAAACCGGTCGAAACTGATATGAATGAAAAAGATATGACATGTATGACAGAGTGTAAAAAAAGTTTTAAATTTAAAGAAAGTGTAAATAAAAGGTTTTATAATATCGATAGAATAATTATATGGAATGTAGGGAAAAGCGCGATTGTCTATGTTTTTGTATTATTATGAATAAATTCGATTTTTAGCGTGTTTTGTCAAATATGAAAAAAACACACTCAAGTAAATACAACATAAAGAAACCTTAAAAGAGAAAAGAATGTACCAAGTACATAAAAAATATTTAGGAACGTATGTATATAATAAATTATAACTGACTTGATATCAATATAAAATTAGTTTAATTAATTAGTAAAATAAGATTAAATCAGAAATAAATATCTTAAAACATAACAAAAGTTTTTAAAAATATTATATGTTTAAATATTATATGTTTAACTGATAAAATTTTATTTTATTTTACTATTTTTTTGTGATTTAATACAAACTGTATTAACTGCATTAAATTATGAATCAAAATAAAGTATCAACCTCGATTTTAAATAATACCTACAATATCAGCAATATACAAATTTAAACGATATAAATGTTATACAAATTTGAAAATGTTTAAACACATTTGGAGATTATGATCTTATTCAGAGAAGTAATGTGTATTTTGAACATTTCTTTTTCTTCTATTACACTTCTATTTACACACTAAATGTTGTTATCATTTGTTTTTATTAAATGCGTTTTTTATTAATTACATTGTATATGCAGATCTACAAAGACCTCTCCAAAATTAATAAGAGGTAACGATGTTCAAGAAAGTGAATAACAAGTACAAACTGCAGGACGAACAAATATTCCGACACAGATACTTAAACGAAAGATAGAAGAAACAGATAGAAGTGATGGGTAATTATTCACTTTGCTTAAAACATAAAAAACTTTGAAACATAAAAAAATCTCATAAATTAAATATTAACTAACACTTTAATTTATTACAAATGTAATAAATTAATATAAATGTAATAAAATAATATAATTTATTACACTTTAATTATTACAAATTGCATTATTCGGGAAATGTTGGCGCTATGTGTGTATTCATTCATTCACCAAAATTCTTTTAAATTTTAAACAGTAAATACTATTGGGTATCAAAAAACCATAGATGTCTCAAAATCCATATACTTTTTTTCTTGTTATTTTAGTTATTTATACAATTATTATATATTTATATTTCTACATTTTATATTTCTAATTTTATTAGAATAGTAATATACAGGGTGTTTAACAATAAGTATAACATATATATTGTCATTCTCTTTGATCGTACATCAAATAATGAATAAGAAATATGTTTGTATCGTCGAGGACCGCCCCTTTTTAGAGAGATTCCCCAGTTTCGCGTCAGGATGGGAAGGGAATTAAATATATAGCCGTTAATTTGAGCCAAGATATATCAATCTTTATTCGGCTCGTGGGGAAAAGCCTTGCGGCATAAAAACCCCAATTGAGTGTGTGTATGTGTGATATGTGGAAGAACGTGTATATGAAACGAATGAACGATCGTAGATCGTGTCGATAACCAGGTTATCGCGGGGCCCCGTTGCGTATGCGATAATTAGGCGTCTCCCATTTTCGTGTGTAGAGACTACGATCAGGTTTAGAGTCCCCCGTGTTCGTGTAGAGACTATGAGAATATCTCACGTATGGCCCGAGGGCTCGTTTCGAGCCTTCGCTCACGTTTATGATAATTATTCGTTTAGTTAACGTTTATTATTCGCGTTGTTAATGTGGGACCATGACGTCCACAAGAGAATCTATTCGATCACACCCGCACTGTGTTCACACGAATTAATCGAATTAATAGAGAGAAGCTGTTGAAGCGAAAAAATCGCGCTCTACTATCACGCACCAATTCGAAACCCAAGAAACCGAAGAAGCCGAAGACCCTTCAAAATGGCTGTCGACCTCTTATATACTCGATCCGGCGGCTCCCGCCGCCGCTCTCCGAAAGTTCACGACGATAGCGCGCGGTCGCGATCGTCACCGAACCCGGGACGCGCGAAATTCTACCTATTTAAACCATTACTTCGTATCATGAATTACCAAGGCGGCAGACAAAAAAAATAAACGCGCTTCTGCTAAATAACAAAGAAAATTTACATTCTCGTTCCGCCAAAAGAAAGCATATAACTATGTAAAATAAAAATATCTAATTAATCTGTGGAACAATGTTTAAATTCGCCAAACGGTCAGATCTGGATCATAATGATCAATAAATAAGTTTTGTGCCGATTGATTGCCGGACTTTTTAACGCAGTAAATAATTTGCGTTTTAAAACTCAGTAAATCACCAACTTAAAATCAACATCGATTTCAATTGTTGGTGCAAATAAGCTTCTAAATAAGTATAATACTCTTAAATAGTTAAAGTGTTGGATGGGTTGAGAAATAAACTGAACAGAAAAATCTTCTATTTTCATAAAAATTTTACAATAAAGAAAAGTAATTAATTAATAATACTTATTTGAAAGCAATTATTTGTTAGAGTATGCATCTGTGCAATTTGATAGAATTAGAAGAAGTGCTCGATACGATTACAATTGATGCGTGACAAAGCATATATTAGCAAATTTCTACTTCTTTAACAGTTAATGTGAAATACTAGATTTAGCTTTCGTGTTGGAGACCCGCGACAGTTATACCTAAACACAGTCATATAAAACAAATACAGTCATATTTCACTTATTATTAGATATGTATGTCATATGTATTATCTTCAAAGTTACTTTAAGTTAATCGACTTTAAATTGAGAACATTTTAACACGGAAAGATTAAGATTAAGTTCCTGAGACGTGAATTTAGAATTTAAATCTTTGAATTCTATGTACACATTACGCAAAATAAATCTAATCATGCTATAGCGTGAAGCAGAGTTTGTACGTATTAATTCTTTACCATGTACATCCAATCAGATATTACAAGTTACAAGAAACTTTTTTTTTTTACACGTGTAAGACACAAATATAAATATATAAAACTATAAATATAAATGTATATTTAGATATGTTAGGTATTGATGACCATGTAAGTTTAAAGAGTTTTTTTGATCGACTGATCCAGTAATATACTTAATAACATGTAAACACTTGAAATGATAATTGTTCTATCGCATTTTTTATTCTATATTTATTCTTGTATAAATGCAGGTTCTATTCACAATCAGAAAATTTGAATGAAAATTTAATAAAATCGAAGGCAGAAGCGAAAGATAATTTGAAGACGAAAAGAACCGACATTGTTTATAAGTAATGCATTGTATTATTTTAAATATTAATTCTTTATCGCATTATCCATTTCTTTTATTGCTCCTTACTTCTTTTTACACGTATAAAATGCAATATACTATATAAATACAAATATTAAACTACATCAATATAAATATTAATATTGCTAACTATTTGAATTTAAAAAATAAAAATTTGATTGAATTATGATCCAATAAGTCTAATAATATACTTAGTAATTGTTTTTTTAGCATTTTCTACTTTTTTAATTAATTCTTGTGTAAATGTAGATCTTGTTCAAGTTCAGATTTTGATGAAGAATGTATGGCGATTATAGACAAATTAAAGGATTCAGACAAATTACTGGAATCAGTGGAGTTTGGAAGAAGAACAAGAAATATTTATGTGTAAGTAAGGCATGATTGCCTCCTTTCAAATATAAATTTTTATTACACGTTTATCACTTAATTAAATTCAGAAATGCCCCGAGCACCTCGAAATCAGTAGGAGATGGTTTTCATGATACTATGTAATTTTAAAATGAAATATTAACATCCATCTAAACAAAACTACTTTGAAATAAAAAACAGACAGAAAGGACTTCATTTTCGAGTAATTATTTCATTTACTTGCATTATTTAACGTATTAAAAAAATGTAACAAATTAAATGTTGACACTAACTTTTATCTATTAACGCAATACCATACTGAGAATGAGAGCTTCTTGTTGGAAAATAAATAAAACCCAGAGTGATTACAGATGCAATGGCTAAAATTACAAGTGGACTGGAGAAGTTATTTTTCCTACGTTGGGTGTATACATTGATAACAAAATGGCTGTACAAGAGATGACTGCGAAGGATTTGATAGTATAAATGAAAGGTTTAATGTTCGTGAAAATATTGACGAGTCTTACCATAGCAATATACGAGTACGCTTTGGGCTAAGTTTCGTACAGCGATTTAATTTGCTCGCATTTACCAATTATTTTAAAATAAATACGAATGTTCATGAATTACGATCACTCTTTTTCTCTTACGCTTCAAATTTGCAATTTATATTCATCGTATTGTTTGTACTCTACTTCTAACAAAATTACTTGTTTTATCTCTTAACCCGAGATTACGTCGCATGGCTCGACGATCTCATGGCTTAGTTAATCTTTTCAGTAAGTTCGCCTTATGAATTATCTATTTTTAACTCATCGATAGTCTCGCCAAGCCATGCACCGTGTAATCTCGACTTTATAGAATTCAACTAATAAATAGATTCTAGATAATACAACGACGAGCAGAAATCAAACAATGTTTCGAGATAGTTTAATAATAGTTTCATGCTCACATTGTTTCTATCATTGCTCAATACACTTTTCTTTATTTCTGCGACATATTTTATATTCTTTAATACTGTATTAATAGTAAAAATAAAAATAGAAAAGCATTTTTTATTAAAACCCCAATATTTGAATTTCGAAAGATATATAGAAATACAATACGATATACTGACTTGTAGATATAATGTTCTTTGTTGAATAAAACCATAACCTATTATTCGACTGAATCTTTCGCTATGAATCCAACGAGTATTAATATAGTGATAAATAACTGACATTAAGTTAATACCAACATTCGATACCATTTCGCCAGTAATAAGAGAGAATGTCAAGATTTTTGGAAAAATTAAAATTTCGATTAAAATTTTTGACTATTAATTCTGAAAGAAAGAAGAAACATAAAATTTATTTTTTAATGATAATTTAACATAATAAAAATTATATGTGTATAGTAGTAATCGAATCTATGACACTTGTCAATCTTTTATGACAATCATTTTTATTAGTTTGAAAATGTCCTTTATTACAAATAAATTTAAATTTCAATCAAAATCTAGTATTAAAACAACAATGAGTTTTTGTCGAATCATTGCGTGGCTAAGAGAATTCAACTATATCTACTACCAATAATTCATGTATTCTTTTAAATGTATGACTATGACGTAATATATTTGTCTTCCGTTTTACTCCTGTTTAATTTAAATTGCATAACACTTTCTTCTTGTGTTTTTCTTGCAAAATGACACAATTATAAGTTTGAATAATTATAACAGTTTTTAAATGTCAAACAAATACATAATGTTATTCACTATATTTAGTTGCGAACATATTCGATGCAACAAAAACTGCAATGATTGTTACCTTTAGTTTGTTGCGACACTCAGGTTAAGTAACAGGTTATCAAATATACATAAAAAAAATGTATTTGTTTGCAGAGATCACATCAACAAGAGCCTTCCCACTGCATTATCTTGTGATTTATTGTACCTTGAAATGTGCGAATTGGTCTAGTAATACACATCATTAAAGAACTCAAACTGCAAAATGAATATTTAATTTTACGGAAATGTACATTTCAGCATAATTTGTACATTTAGGGAAAATTATTCAGCCTTAAAACATTTTTTAATAAAGCTGATTAATTACAAATAGTTGTAAACGGATTGAGAATATATGGTTGGGAGAGAAACTATGAGTATTATTTATGGCCAATCATTGAGAACTTGGAAATGGTAGATGAGATTCATAAACACTGATAAATTAATATCAGATTTCAAATCTCCGTAAGTAAGATTTATTGAAATTTTGTCGTTTTTATTGTATTATTTATACTAAAGTATTAAACTTATTGTCTCACTTTTAGCACGAAAAGATCAAAAGATGCAAGTAGTTTTTGAGGAAGACATCTGTAGGTGCATGTTTTCACATGTGAAGAAATAGTAGGCAATCAAGTTTTTACCCAAAACATAAAACCTTGTAAACAACAACAACGCATATAAGGAAACTACAATATAAAGTAGATAACATTAGTTCTAATTATTGATGAGATAAACATACAATAAGAAGTGTAAATTATATGCAAGTAAATTATATGCAAATTTATTAAATATAATTAATTTATGTAGTAAATTTATTATATTTATTTAAATGTTTTGTACAAAGTATATAATTTTTTGTTTTTTAAACATATGGATTACATATAGCGTTTGAAGCCATGGAAATCATTAAAAATTCATCCTATTATTCATTTTCCATCTCTACATTTATATATGCGTTATTCAAAGAACATGAAAATGAAGAGTCATATAGTGGATAATGTATACATATAATGGTTGCAAAATAATTCAAACTAAAGAAGACAGGTAATGGCCATTTTGAACTCTCATGTTTTAAGCTCACTTACTCAGACATTTGACCTTTTTTCGGTCTTTTAATTGTTTATAACTTTTTTAACTAAGGGTGTGCAAACGCAGGCCTGACCTGTTTGTGAACAGTAAACGAAAATCTATCGATTAAGCTCATTTTAACCTAATTTTGCTCATATTGGGAAGACAGTTGGCCCCCCCAAAATTGTTTTGTATATAACTTTTTTACTAGAAGTGTGCAAACGAAAATTGAAATGTGCATACATGCAAACGATGCAATCGAATGAGCTAAAGAAAGACTCTTTTGTAATGCTGGGGGGCTAGTTTCACATCGGGTAAATTGTCTTCTACTTTTCACGAAATTTTTGCACAACTAAAGATCGCTAACTAATAATAATTACTCTCAAAAGAAATTATTTTGTTTGAGTATTTATCTGTGTAATTTCGATAAGAGCTCGATACGAATGTAATGGTTGCAATTCTTTGCGCGAAGCATTGGAAAGAGTTGATGTTCACCATGAATAATGCGTTGACAATTTTTCTGTGGATGAATCAAATGTACATTTATTCGCAAATATCCACTTAACAATTAATATGAAATACTAGATTTAGCTTTCGTGTTGGAAACGCGACAGTTTGTAATGAAGTAATGATGAAATTATAATAAAACAAAAGATAAATAAGTGCTAAAAT
>CABEGB010000519.1:0-29053 GCA_901521435.1 Crematogaster levior | reverse complement strand
TAATTATTTAGAGAATGGAAGCTAGGTATAATTATATAATGTGAAGAATTGAAGAAGGTGCAGAAAGTGCTGCAGAGTGGGAAGTTGCACACCTCCTAGTGGACAAGCTGGATGAAGGAACAAATAAATTACAGTGGAAGGAGAGACCAGTCCCTCAATATGATTATCCGCCTGTGAAAGAGCAGGAAGAAACAAAAAGGATCATATGGCAGAAATAAGCCCATCGATGTTTGAAGAATTAGCATTTATTATTTACTTAATTTGTTTTTTAGTTTACTACACACACACACACACACACATCACACACACACACGTATTTTTTTTGCATTGTGGCTACGGTTCTTACCGCTATTAGGCGGAAAAACGATGGATCTATTTGGAAAGACTGTTACAAAAAAGCAAAAATACATTTTAAAAGCATATATTATACAAAAGTAGGTGCGGCTGGTTTAAAAAATAGAATAAAACCTTCTTTTCGTCATTATAATTTGTGGGCTTTTTTTAAATGATACATTGGAATATCGACGTAAGTTTAAGTAAGAATAGTAATGGTTTCTGCTGATAAAACCAAATTGATAATTAAATAATAACGTCTCAACGTTTATTTCAGAACAGAAACATCCTTGCAAAAGTCAATAAAAAGAGCAAGCTTCCAGTTCGATTACAAAAGTATTTATTCCCTTAACGGTGGGAGCTTCGCAGATGGATAACGTTCTTACTCCTATCGTTAACAACAATAACTCTACGTCACGGTCTCCAGTCTCTCTTACATCATCGACATCAAAGAAGTATGATACTCATTTCGGTGTTATTATAGCTTACGTGCTTGAACAGACAAATCAACATACATTTATTTGTTGCAGAAAAGGGAAAAAAGATTGGTTAGACGATTACGAAAAAGCGCTCATTAAATCTGTTTTAACACAAGATGAGGAACCAAACCGCAATAGATGGATTTGTATCGCGTTTGGCGGAAGGTTAAATAGATTATCTATAAGTCGCGATCTAAATTAGAAATGGGAATTCTTATCAAGATTATGAAATAAAGAAGAAGATAGAAATATAACCAAAGAAACTAATCTCTTCATATAACTAACTTTATACATCTAATATAACTAGAAGACTGAGATGCAATATGCTATGCAATGTTAATTTATTTTTTATTGCAATTTTATTTTCTTTACTGTATCTTTGACGTTAATTAGATATGTATTTCTTACAGTATTATTTGAATGCAATATTTGAAGTTCTTGTTGAATTGTTTTTTGTACTTTTTTTTGTACTTGAATAGTTTTCTTTTGTGAGATATTGTTTTGCTTTCTTTTGTTTATCTCATATTATATGTAATAATAAACAGATATTATATTATTTGAGTTATCATATATAAAATTTGAGTTTATATAAAAATAATATAATAAAGTAAAAGTTTATTTATACTGGGTATATATAGTATGTATTCAGTGTATATATGTATTGAATTTAAATAATAATATTTACTTTATACATTTACTCTACTATTCAATTTTTACTTTATTTACAATATCCTTATAAAAAATATATTGAATATTATTATAATTGTCCGTGTTCAAACCAAACGAACCAGCCACAATAGCCACATTTGAATTTTTCCTAATCAATCAAATTAGTATGAAATAATTACATTTATGTAAAAATAGATACACATATGTAAGATAGCATTTCACATATAACATATCGATGACATTGCAATCGTGTAGGTCAAAACTCTGACAATATCAAGAATAACAACGATTTTTCCAATGCAAATCCTTTTTTTATTTTAACTGAAAAAAACCACAGATATACTTCACTAATTTTTGATGACAAAAAGCTAGGTTATATATTTTCCGTTTCTTTTCCGTTCCGTAACAATTCCGTCCATGGGGAACCCACTCATTGAAAAACGGAACAGAACTGAAACGGAATTGCTCTGATTGGTTAGTCTTTTGTCTAGTTCCTTCTCCGTTACTGTTCCGTTCCGCTATTTCTTTCTCCATCGGGATGCACCCTAAGTGTAGTGAGCCTTAAGCAGTAAGAAACTGACCAATCACAGTTTCCTCGCATTCGACTGTGATTGGTCAATTTTTTACAGCTTAAAGCTTACTATTCCTATTAGCAGACCCGGGCTAACTATGAATATCAACTTTAATTTCGGTTAAATATAAAATTTCATTTTTTTGTCTTTTTCTGTTGTCTTATAATTTTGTTTGTTATAATCTTCCACATTTTATAAAAGGGAAGAGGAAAGCTCTCTCTCTCTCTCTCTCTCTCTCTCTCTCAAAATCTCTTTTTGATAAACTCGCAACACACGAATAAAAAGATTTGCTCTTATCTAGAAGTGGATTTCTGTTCTTTACTAAATATCCTTTCATTTTACTGCAACTTGCCTGTATGTACTTGTTCGCTGCATGGAGAATAGAGAGATTCGAAGACTTTTTTTCGTCTTGCGACGGTAGCTGCCTCTTTAAAAGTTCAAAACACTCCTTCAGATGTGCCCTTCGATTCTTTTCCAGCTTGTTGTGTACTTCTCTGGTACCGGATCGAATCACGCATGTTCTATAAGGAGAAGATACAATCATAAAACAATACATCGGAATAAGTAAACTATTTAATTAATTCTTTTTCTCCCTCTCAATCTCCTATATTTATGAATTTAACCTTGTCGCGTTTCAGTGATATTGCAGTTATGCTTTTCTACGTGGTTTATGCGATCGCATAACACCACGCATTATCGTCGTGCGATATAATGCCAAGTGACGCGTTGTGCGCGTGCCATTCACCCTGAACATGTGCACGTGTAAAGAGATATAGTCAACTGTAATATCGACGACGGCGTCGGCGTCGGTTCGTATACGGAGGAGTGGCAAGGAGAGAAAGCGAGGCGAGAACGCGCGAAGCAACAGGCTGATGTATCGACTCGCGATGTGTCAGTGTCGTTGTAAGCATGTCCATAGTTCATACTGTCCATCATAGATATTATTGCATCTTAGACGAATGTAACAGCACTATACCTATTTCCAATGTAGATTAACTCTCTAATCTCGGTTTAAGGTATTTCTCGTGTGAAATTACTTTTCTTAGGGTTTTTTAAGAATAGTGCTTAAGGTGGATTCATCGTGGCGGGCCGTACCTAGCGGGGGCCCGCAATAGGGTTCTCAGTTTTTTCATCGTAGAAAGAGAATCTTAGTCGGAAAACTATTGCATTCATGTTATTTAGATAATAAAATACCCAATATCTGATTATAGCAAAAAACGCTACAAAAAAAATTTTCTTTATTATTTATTTATTTATTTTTTATTTATCCGAATATAGATTTTAAATCTGACGAGATAATGGAAATCGTAGAGGAGTGTTATCAAATTGCATCTTGTGTGTTATGTAATACGATCACATTTACTATTTGCAACTGAATATCTTTTTTTGTAAGGTCGATAACATGCGATTTTCTCGACGAAATAATGTTCAGCAGATCAAATTCTATATCATAACTCTTTTCCGATGATATCTGTCTTATAACCAATTATAGTCACTAATGACCACCGTTATAAATATAACTCTTATGTAATGCCGTGTTAAATGTTGATTTTCATCGATTGATTACTCTTTATTTAGGTTAATGACCCTGCCCTGAAATTTTCAGCATTCATTTCTACCGCCTATCCCTTCATCCTATCAAAGTTTCAAATGAATCCTTCATGAGGGTACCGTAAGTGAATCCACCTTAAATTGTAGATAACAACAAAACCTACAACTTTTCTTTATGCACGAAATCGATCTGACGTCTAGTTTCTGAGTTATTAACAGTCAATGTTTACTTAACCCTCGGCTGGTAGACATGGGTCGTTCGTGCCTTGTCGAAACTTTTTTCCTTTGCTAGCTCGGGAGGGGGGGTAAGGGGCGGGGCAAAACTATGCTGAAAAAAATTGTATACTAGTATACTACTAACTCCCCAAATGCCGATGGTTTATTGTGCGAACAGCTTCTGTATGAGCCAGTCAAAATTTGGAAAAGGCACGAACGACCCATGTCTACCAGTTAAAGGTGCCAAAAGTACAAGGTGAGTAAAGTACATTGGGCCCCAGAAATTGGAAAAAAGAAAGCGTTGCGCCTTTTGTGACGTCAAGAAAGACAAAAAAACTAATATGTGTTGCGTTAAGTGCCATAAGCCTGTATGCGAAGAGCACAGGTACTCTACATGCCGTGATTGTTTATAATTTGGCCTTATAATTTTTGTATTTTCTTATTTTTGTATTTTTTCTTGTTTTTGGTAAAAATAGACAATGTCTATGATAATTTGTGTGAATAAAATTGAGTAAAAAATGAAATTATGTCTATTTTATTGTAAATAATACCTTTTTACGTACTTCGAAAAAACGCGATTTTCATGTTGAAAACTTAAGCATTTATTTAATTGGTACATATTTGCAATATTTTTTTCTTGAAAGTACTATTCTTAAGCTTTAATTTCCTTTTTGAAATTTTTAAAAATATTAATTTGATCAAAAGTTATGATTTTTTAAATAAAACAGTACATTTTCCACATTTTTATTTGTTTAAACAAATATATTGTTTAAACAAATTAATAAATCATCAATATAGCGATTGATCCTTATACTAGGATAGTTAAAGAAGCACCATGAATTTTTTCAGATTTTTTTTAGCACTTTCAAGTACTTTTTAAAGCGTCGGACGTGAAAGACCCATGTCTACCATATAAAGGTGCCAAAAAATAGTCTACCAGCCAAGGGTTAATTTCCTATCTAAACCAATGGTAAACTGTTAACAATTCGTTTTTCCGTAATAACTGAAAAACGATTCTTACGATTGTTTGTTAAAAATTCACAATAATAAATGAGAATGTAATGATTATTTTTGTAAAAAAATAAAAGTATTCTGACGTGCCGTTGTCGAGGAAAAAATTAAAAACTATGCTAGTGTTTGATGTACGTGCGGTTATTCATATGCACTCAATGTGAATGTATGCTGACAGGGCCGTATGATATTAGTCAAAATCAAAAATTGAAATGACAAAAAAAGTGTTAATAAACAATTCAAATAATTTTTTTTCGTTTACACAATATAAGAATAGAAATTCAAATATATTTTCGTTAATGTTTGTGTATAATTTAAAAAACATTACTTTCAGCAAGGCGCATTGATTTATTGGTATGATACGGTACACGAAAAATACCTTAACTCACATTTTATCTTCTTCTAGTTATAAAATTAGAAAAAGATAAAGTCGAGATTAGAGTTAATTTACATTGGTGAAAATGAGCATTAATAAAGCATAACACAACAAATAGATTAATAAAGCCTTCTCCTTGATCTTTAATTGTTGACTCAGTTCTTAGTTTAGTATTGTAAAACCAAATTAGCTCGCGATGCAGTTAAAAATAGAATTGCTTGATAGCAAAATTACAAATTCGCCACGTTTAGCGAATTATATGCGCTCTCAAGATCATATCCGGCTGACAATGATATTACCGTTGAATTTTAATTATTACCGATACTGAAGATAACTTTATTTCAAGTCGAAACGTTTTGTTGTTATTGTACAATTTTTTCATATACATAATTATATATCAGTAGCACTGTCATCTGGCTTCGTCCATTTTTGTCCTTTGTTTATATAATATTATTTTTAAGTTATATAATATTATTTTTAAAGAAAGTTACGAACATTACTTAGAATATTTGTTGTATAAATTACAAATGTTGTCATGGAAAATAATCTAGATTTATAATGTCTAGAAGAATTGAGAGGACGCAAAAATAAAGTAAAGAAAAATAGAAAAATTAGGCAAGCTTACCCAGATCGATGTTTCTTATTGTCGTGGTTCGTTTCAACGTCAACAACGAGATTACCCGTTTGCTGGGATTGATTCGGATTGTGATTCTCCATATAATGATTGTGTGTGTTATTATGATCACTATGATGGTGATGTTGCTGCTGTTGCTGATGATGTTGCTGCTGCGGCTGTTGTTGCTGTTGTGAATGCTGATGATGAGGATGGTGATGATGATGATGATGATGATGCTGCTGCTGCTGCGACACGGAATGGAGCGCAGTCAGCTGAACAGAGTTCAATCCGGTTGATGACGGCGTGGCTCGTGTGCTGGAGACCACGGAGGTGCCTCGAGAAGAAATCGACAGACTCATTCTGTTGTTCTCCAACGGTTCTTCCTCTGCAACATCATTAGAATCAGTTTACCTAGGCCGTTAAAAAGCGGCAAAACAACTAAAATTCACATTTAAAAAAAATTCAAGTAAAATGTTTATTTACTAACAATTTACTAACAATTTTTTATAACTAAAAATTTTTTATTTAAATATTTATTCGTTTTACAAAGCTCAAATAAAGAAAATATTTCCATTACTTTGTAACGCACGCTTCATTTTTTTAAGATACAAGTTTAAAACAATTCAAAAACGAATTCTTTAATTAAAATAAATGGTGTGTGTGTGTGTGTTTGTGCGCGCGCGCATATACGTATATGAGTTTTTTAAAATTACTATATTTAAACTATTACATATATTATTATATATATATCACTTATATGGCTGTATAATAAATGTATATATACATTTATATTCTCTTATAAAATACTAACAAGATACTTTATTAGAAATAACAAAAAAAAGTTAAATTTTATGTATTATATCAGTCTGAATCGAGGGAACGTCATTTAGGAAGTTTTCGGGGCTAGACAATGTTACAGGAGCTAAAATTTTATTGCAGTGGCTTTATCGTATCATCCCGAAACTTTCATTCTGGATATAGACACACATTCACGGAGGCACTATAATTCCTAGCATTCCACAGATTGCAGACAAGTAAAAAGCTCCCGGCTTGCCATTCTATTCTACGATCTCGAGCTTGAATAGCCTTGCTTTCGCCTAAGATTAGCAGATATTCTCTAGAGTGGCGATGGTTTCGAGCGAGCCAATTCGTCAACGATTTATTTCTTACATGGAACACCGGAAATTACATTCGATAACTCACTTAAGGCCAAGTTTTTCAGTTTAATACTAGATGTTATTATATTTAGAATATTTTTATACAATAATATATAATTATATAATTAAAAGAATCAGGTACATGATTTGTTATATGTGCAATAGTAATCAAATGTATATTGACACAATAGAACATATATATAAATATATTTTTTTTTCCCATTATTGTTCAACATAAATAATTTTTAATTACATTGTGACATAAATCATCCAATAATTATCACGGGTATCGTAAACAAATAAACAAAATTGACAGCTTATTAAAAAAAAACAGTTAAAAATTGCAAAATGTGAATGATTTGCAAAATATTAAAAAATCTCATTTTTTTTAATATTAAAAAAATTATTTTTTATTTCTTTCGCATTAAATTTATTCGGTCTACGATACACAGTTAAAAATCATACAAGATAGAGAAGATACTTAATTCTTAACGAATTTCACTCGTGAGAAAACAATTTATTTCATGTTTTCGATTTGTTTTTTCGATTGACTTCTTTTCACTAATAATCATATCCTTCAGTTTAATAAATTTCATGGAGATAACGAACTATCACATTATTTGGTGCTCAAACGGATTTTGCAGGTAATATCCATGCGTAAAATACTTGCACGATATCTTATGCCGTTAGAAATATCGCGCAAATCTTTGAACGGTGACTTATGCTTGGAGAGAGGATAACAAATTCGCGAACGGCCGTAACGTCTTGTTACCGGACACGAAAAACTTCCTCTCTCCTTCAGCTTCGCTCTATCTACCGTCGGAATGATAAATTAGTGCAGCACGTGTATACACATGTAGCCAACCCATTCATGTGCGAGTCGACTTGGCAGCGGCCGCTCCGTCGCATAGTTCGTCTCTTCCTAAATCTATTCCTAATACCCGAAGACGTGAATCGCGCGCGTATATCCGTGCGAAAGAGGACGACGAGAGATCGAGGAAACTGACAACGGCATTGCGTATATGCGATATTCATTACTTTCTGAAATTAACCGCAGACTTATATTAATTTCTACAAACATCTGTGCCGATTTAACTCGCTTCGCGGGTAAAAAATCTTTAAAGAGCAAATCATTATCAAATAATTTATCGAACTAATATTTCGATATTGCATTGCTGATAACATCCAGATATATAGAGTTTTACACGGAGTTCGTACACCGAGAAAAAAATGATTAGAATAACCATAATCTAACTATATTTTATGGTTAGTTTTGGCCTCAAACATATTTTTATAATTTCATTAAACATGTAAAATATAGTAAAGTGAACAAATATTTATAGTTGTCATTGTTGTCATTATTTTTTTTGTTATTATTAACATATGTATAGTAAAGTGTGTTATCTAATATAGTTATCTGTACCAATATTTACCAAATATTGCAGTTGTATTAACTATGTGGTTAATTTCTCTTACCGTTCCATATTTGTAATCTTACTATATTTTTATTAAAATAATTATATATTTTAGTAAAAAATTTACATGGGTCAGTTATACTATGTCCATATAGTAATTATCACCAACATTATAGTAATATTTACTATAAAAAATGATATTCCTAATTATAATTATTATACTATGTCATTATAGTTTCAAATATCATACATTTTTCTCTCAGTGTAGTATTTTTGACGGCATCTGTGGGTAAATCTGAAATCGATTGTTCGTCAGCGAAAATGTTAAATGCGATCGGCGTTTATCACAATTTTCAATTATCTTTGTTGTACATCCTTGAAATTAAAACTTCGTGAATCAAGGTTTTAATAGATTTTACAGATAAAATGAAATAATTTTAAAGTGGTCATACATAATTTACTAGCTTTATTGGCAATATTATAGCATTAATGTTTCATTGAATAATATATTAAACATGATTATGATTAATTATATACATTTAAAAAGAACGATCGGGAGATCGCCACATCATGTATATCTTATAAGATGTATATTCTATAACATTTTGATATTGATATTATTTTATAATAATAACTGTAAATTGAAATATAAAATTTGATGTGACGTCTCTCGACTGCTTTGTATTATGTATTATTCAATTAGAAAACATTAATGCTACAATACAATATTGCCAATAATGTTAATAAATTACATAACCGTTATTAAATTAGAGAACCATATAATAACCATATAATAAAACACTCAATTTTTATGAAAGAAAAAACATTTTTAATTTAATAATCAATATTATTTTAAATTTTTTCAAACTTTTAATTTTTTAATTAAGACCTTAATTATTTTTTTATTTAATATTTTATTTGACTTAAAAAAAAAAAACAGATTTTTTAATGATTTTTATAGGTTTTCATTTAGAGTTTTAATATACAGAATGTCCCATTTTAAGTAACGCATTTTGATTTTTTCTTTTCTGTGACTCATCATAGACAAAATTTTTTTAACAGTTTACAAGATATTTTTATCTTATTCTGACATATTTGGACAGAAAATATAAAATACTCTTCGTAAACTATTTATTTTCTTACAAGTGTACCTTGATACTGCACAGAATAATGAGATGAATCAATTTGTGTGAAGAAAATACAAAGTTGTTGTTCAAGAAAATTGTTTCAACTACATGTTTTCTTTACACAAATGGATTTATGTCAAAATGTATTATATGAAAATAAAATATAAAATATCTCGTAAACTATTAATTTTTCGGTAACTCTACCTACTCAGTTAAGTATCACAGGTTGCTTCTCGCCCTGATGAAGTGAACTGCAATGTTCACAAAACGTTGGCATGTTGGCAATTTTTATACTTAAGATCGTCTTAAGTGTAATCTTAAAATCTGCTATAAATCAATCACAGAACTGTATTAACATTTTAAGACATTACTTAAGGACCACTGTACAAGCTTCTTCGTAACACACATTACGTTAAGTACTGACCATAAGTTTAGACTTGTAGACAACTTCAGTCTGTACTTAAATTGTACTTAAACTTCAGTCAACGCATAAAGAAGATTGTAACATGGCAAAATCATGACACAATAATAAAGTATGACAAAATAAAAAATATTTAATTAAAAAATAAAAATTTTCCGTAGGGGAGACCGGGGTCGGTCACAACTTTTAAATATTGATTTTTAGTAAAAAATAGATGTAATATTTTTAAACACCGTGTATATCATAATACATCTACATCTTTTATTATAGATATTTAAAAAATATATTAATCTTTAATATATCATTGCACAAAAAAGTTATTTAGTTTTAAATAAAGCTGTAAAAATGTGACAATCAACCCCGTATATGGGGTTGGTTGTTACATGTTCCGGGGTTAGTAGTCACGTATTTCATATAGACAAAACGGAAGAAAAATACAATTTTTATGTTAATGATTCACAAAATAATAGTAATTACAATAATAAATATAAGTAAAATAATTATTTTATAAAATATGTAACATTCATTAAAAAATAGTTACGTTTATTTAAAAAATAGTTGTCCTTTATTAAAGATAGACAACTTTGACATAAGTATTCTTTTTAAAAAAATATATTTCTTTTCTCTTAGAATAACGTCGACAGTTTAAGAAACAAAAATGAAATAAAACTAATAAAGTTTAAATAAAAGTGGTGACGAGATATAACTTTCCCCAAATTTTTATAAAAGTATTCAACGTTAGTTCTATTAAAGCTTGTCATTTTTTATTTAATTGTTGCTTCTGGTTTTTTTGAATCGAAAGTTCAGTATGATGTTTTATGAATGAAGTAAACCAATCTTCTCCTGCTATTTTATTTTTAATCTACAATGGAGGCACCTGAATTTAATTATCGTGGGCCAGATTATAAGTCAAAGTTCTGATTTCTTTGAGAGAAAGAGAGTAAAATAAATATCTGAAGCATGTAAAATATAATTAACTAATTGCTGTTCTTGAGCGTTGGTAAAAATCTGTTTATTTTTAGCATAACCTATAGGAACCGTTGGAAAAATAATATTCTCATATAAATATTCTTTTGGAATCTTCTTACAATAACGACTTAATATACGGTGGTTTACATCGAATTCTAAACCGGCATGTCGGATAGATAAGTTATGTATTTGCACTGCTTTGACAACTTGTAAAATAATATCAGAAGGAACTTTTCCTCTATCAGTCTTCCTTTTTACTGTTCGTACCATAGTTGCTATGCGAGAAATGGAAGGATAAGATATTATATGGATAATGTAAGAAACATAATCTCTATTACCTCTGTCCAAGATTTAGAATTTTTAGAATTTTTTAGACTAGACTCAATCGTTATTTGTTGTGACAAATGACCCCAACTCATCTGAGTCAATGTATCCCATATGACAATTTTTAGCCAAAAAGATTATATTTATTAAACTCGTTACAATAATAATTAACTAAATATAGCAAAAATTATTTAAAAGCATGCCATTTCCTATAATTACAAGGAAATCGCAATCAATAATGCCAAGAACTAATAAAAAAATAAAGAAAGAGATAAGAAAAATTTACTTACTTACATTATAAAAAAGAGTACCTTTCGTTATTCACTAAATGAGCTATAAAATTTGTGACAACCAATGTGACCCATGTGACTTTCAGCCCGGTCTCTCCTACTAGAGAATTATAGATTAATAAAATTGTGTGAAACGTATTAACAATTTTTGAAGAACATATGTTGGGTATTTTTTTGTACGTTTTGAAAAGAATATTCTGAAAAAGAAACAGCGAGTACTAGATTATAAACTACAATATTATAGTCTATAATACAGACTAATCTAAGCTATAGATGACTACAATTCCGTGTACAAATGTGTTTATTACAATCCTCATTAATTAATCAAATTGGTCATGGGTGCCGTTCAACAGTCAATAAAAATGCGTATTTCCGAAAAAATATTTTTTTCAGCTTTTTATTAACAGAAAATAGTTACTAAATATTATATGCTTGGTTAATGAGAAGTTTGTGAAAAAAAATTGAAGTCAAAAGATGTGTGTGTAGTTATCAAGTAACAACTCTTGTGAACTTGACACATTATATTTAAAAATCTAAGAGTTTCTTTAGAGTTCTGACATTCTTTTGAATAGTTCTAGAGTTCTACGCAAGAATTTTCAATAGTTCCGTTGATTAAATATAAAAAAACCGAATCTGAAAATATAGTGTGCTAAGTTCATGCAGCGCACCAAATCATTGGAATAAATTACTTCTTGAAAGTTTTAGTTTATTTTACAATAGTTCTACAGTTCCATATTAAATAAACCAATAGGTCTAATTAAAAGCAAACAATCGATTTTTTTAAACCCAGAGCCTAACAAGAATAAAGTACAGCAAGTTCCAGCCGACTTTATGATATTTTCTGATAGTTTTGCAATAGTTTCAAAGCTTCTTATGGGTTTTGTAGATCCGGCTTTTACGTATTTTTAAACAATTTTTTACTTCGATCGCTGACACACCATGACAAGAGGCCGGAACTATCTACGAAACTTAGAAATCTTTGAAACTATTGCAAAACTATCGGAAAATATCATAAAGTCGGCTGGAACTTGCTGTGACGTAGTACTTTACTCTTGTTAGGCTCTGGGTTTTAAAAAATCGATTGTTTGCTTTTAATCATTAGAACTATTGGTTTACTTAACATGGAACTGTAGAACTATTGTAAAATAAACTAAAACTTCCAAGAAGTAATTTATTTCAATGATTTGGTGCGCTGCGTGAACTTAGCAGCACACCATATTTTCAGATTCGGTTTTTTTATTATTTAATCAACGGAACTATTGAAAATTCTTGCGTAGAACTCTAGAACTATTCAAAAGAATGCCAGAACTCTAAAGAAACTCTTAGATTTTTAAATATGGTGTGCCAAGTTCACGAGAGTAGATTATCTATATATAAAACAAATTTTTCTCCGTGAAATAAATACTCCCTTCATTGTGTTAACCTTCGACTGGCAGCAGTCGGAAGTAAAAATTAAGTTGCTAGTTTGAAGAATATACTATATAATATAATAGATAAAGATCTCATATAGTATAATATATAATATAATCAATATAATACATAAATAGAATATATAAGTGTAACATATCATGTAATATATAAACCTTTTAAGTAACTTTTATTAATTCTATTTTATTAATTCTATTTTTAATCATATTTTTACTATATTAATTTCAACGATTGACACAACAATTGACTAATATTTATAATTATCAAATAACAACATATTAAAATAATTGTCGCTTTACACAAACATTTTCATTCAAAAAATGTAAAATTTCTAATAAAATACTTATAAAAGATTCAAACATATTTGATCCAGATTCGAATCCACTTGAAAATAATACTCTTGCACTTCGAAGTATTCATAGCAGGTTTGAGTCCATTCAGATTCATTCATTTAAAAATACTATTTTTATTTTTTAAAAGTAATCATCAAAAGTTCAAAACTATGCCAACAGATTCGGATTTATTTGTAAGGTTTACTTAATTTTATCGCTAACTGTAAGTAGTGATTGAAGTATCGATCTAACAACAAATTATCGCTGCAAGATGAAAATATTCCTTGATTCTGAATTGATACAAATCTTTTCCGACTTTTTCGCAAGTTAAACAAAACATTTCTCGCGTAGAAATTCGGTCAATCTTTTAAAAATGCACAAAATGCAATCAAACATTAGCGAGTCCGAAGCGAATTGCCACTCGTTCTCCAGTTTACAGTAATAAATTTCGCCGGTACATTTGCATACTCGTTCACATGCGAGCGATACCACCGTGATTTTCCTTTCAAATGATATGCCAATCGATTCAACAGGATTTTTTTCACGAGTTTATTCGGCCTAAGGAATGTATAATATATGTTACAGGATAAAACCGCATTCACGCAAAACCGCGCCGAGACTACTTGAAAAGTATTATTATCTTCGTCGTATCTTATGTGTCTGATTTCTTCTGAAGGTACATACAATATACACTGTATCTTCGATGTATTTGAGCGGAAACATTTCAAAATAAAAACTTGTTAAATAATAACTCGACAATTCTCATTAAACAAAAAAAAGTATCAAACAAGAGGGTAAAATAATATTGTATTACATTAAAATTGCATAATAATGTAACGTGAGAAGTCGTTCTAATAATCTATGCGTGAAACTTGTCGAAGTGTGATTCCTCTTATTAAAAAAAATTTCAATTTTGTTAATTAACAAGTGTTATGCACGCTTCTTTACAACTTCAGCGTGCACAACGAACATCTTATTATATTACTTAGTTGCAGCATATGTTAATACGTTGGCATAAATATATAGAAATGATGTCGCTGCATTCTATATGTATACATCGGACTTCGGCGGATCATCAATCATATCAGTTGTCCGATAAATTAATATATCAGATACTGAATTATAATAATATGTATTAATCAAGAATCCGTTTAATCAGTGTTCTTCTTGAATGTAAAAATAGATCGGGAATGAAATTTTAAAAACCTATCTATGGTCGACAATTTAAAAGTTAGATATTCGCAAGTCACAAGTGGATTGTCGGTTTTCTGGACGGACTAGCAAATTTCTTTCGCCGAAAAAAATTCCATTTGTGGGAGCAACGTTCGAGAACACACATCATTTGCGCTGATATAATATGATTTCCAAGAGAATGACCGCACCAGTTATAAAAGAATGTTCTTTAAGAAAAACTACTTCTCCCTTTCTTTTCACTTAATGAGAAAAAATCTATCTGCACTTGTAATCATGCGCAAATTCACGGATAATCCGCATATTTAAGCAATCGAATGCAATGAAACGTTATCGAAACGAAAAAAAACACTGTGTGTATAATAAAACCGACTGTTGCAAACCTATTATTGAATATGTAAAAAATCTGCATAAATTTGACAATAAACTTTAACAAAAAGGGACTTCATATCTCATAATCTTAATGTATGAGCATACATATAGGTCATTATAGAGGTCATTCCTGAGTGACCTTTAGTAAGTTTTAGCCACCTCATTATTTATTAAAAAGTTATTAACAAAAAAAGTTTTGATAAATGTTAAAATCAGGAATGATCTGATTTCAAAGCATAGAAAACGCGTAGACTCCACCCCTTCCTCCGTACCTCTCCCTGAAAGAAATTGATCTAATCCAAACCTAATTTTAATTTAAAAATAAGTTTGGGTTAGATTAGTTTTTTGGGGTGGAATCCTTCTCCCGCTCACGTTCTCTGTGGAATCACACAATTCTACTCTGAATTTCTAATTTTTGCAAATTGAGGGCTTTGTTTCGCGAGGAAAGTCGGAAAATCCCTCTACACATATACATGATATGTATAAAAAAAAGTTAATAGATATATGAAATGAGAATTTTATTCAACATTTGATAAACCTAATGGATATATTAAATTCGTATTTGATAAACCTAATGGATATATTAAATTCGTTATAATAAAAAACAATCAATGCGTTCATCATAATTATACATTTTTTTAAACACAAATTCAACAAGATAATTTGTGAAATGGTATATGTATACCGCTTACCGAGGAATATCACTAAATACGCTTATTGCCAGTCGAAGAAAAAGCGTACAGTAGAGAAATTATGAAATTATAAAATTTTAAATGTTTATAACGTAGTTAATAATTATATTACCGAGATGCTTAAAAAATGAAAATAAAACTTGAAGTCCATAGTTTAAAACTTTGAAAAACTTTTAATGCTGATTAACTTTAGTTTGTGGGATGATTAGTTTTCCAATGGCAGACGACATCTGCAAAATTGATAAGTCAGCTCAGAAAGTCTAGATTCTTGAACTTCACGAATAAATAAGTTAACGTCGTTTAATGGGACGAAAAGTGCGTAAAAGTTTAAATTCTCTCCTTTAAAATGCACTTTTGCCAAATTCGATATGATGATTTTTCATTGAATTATATTAATTTGAAAAGAGATTTTATACGAAATAATAATAAATTGATGATTTAAAGTACGTCATTCTCAATTCAAATCACTGTAATTCTGTCGGAAATAAGAGCACTGATCATAAATACGCCTCGTCGTATGAAAATGGTAATCCGAGCCTGCAGAGGTCACGCTCATTATTAACACATTATTATACTCATAAACACATCGCAGGGAGGATTTGGAATCTCAGTAACATAATTATAATATTAACTGCGTATTATAAGCATTTGAAGTTTCATGATTTTTCCCCATTTTTCTAATGTACTGCTTTTACTTTTGGCTGACAATGACTATTTCTATGTAACACATATCATGTGTTGGCTTTTTAAATGCACATGATGTCGAAAAACATTCCATTTATAAAATTTCTTTTGTTAATAATTTTTAATAAACAACCAGCGATGGCTAAAATCTATCCAGCATTAGTATTATCCAAGATATACTACGCAGAGGTTGCCCGCTCGGATTTACACCTCTTTTGTGGAGAAAGATCGGAGGAACACAAATCATTCTTCCCGATCAAATTCTAACGTAAATTCCTATTTTAAATTATTTAAAAAAATAAGTGATGGAGTAATTTTTGTCAAAACCAAAGAAGACTCTCAATTCGTCTATCACAGAAAAAATGCAAAGTAACTACTAGATTAGATGATTTGTGGGTTCATAAAACTTAAGGGGAGATCCTGTCAAGAAAAAATTTTTTGAGCATTTTTTTTTAAATAAAAAAAAATTTTTTTAAAATACTATCTGTAGAATACTCTAATATCTGTAGAATACGAGGATTCCTTCCTTTTTCGAAATTTGAACTATAAGTTTACCTACCGAACCTTTTTCGAAGCAGGTACAAGTGTGAAATTGACGCTTGGATACAGTTAGGGACATATCAAGGGTAAGAGTTTTAGGACTCATTATTAGATTCAAAACCATACGGCGACGATTTCATTGTGAAAAAGTGCGAGTGTGTCGGACATGTACAAAAAAGAATAGGCACTCGTTTACGGTCTATAAAAAAAGAAAAAAACTTGGAGGCTAAGGAAAGCTGACAGACTCTCTTATAAAAGAGCTCACGAATTATTACGGTCTTGCAATAAGACATAATATCGATTCTATTGATAATAATGACCAAAGAAATAATGGCCACTTATTATCACAAAATTTCTACAAATGAAAACCCAAGACACGAATACTGCCCGATGGACGCGGATAGTTGGTGCAAGTATAACTCATCACAGGCATCCAATGTTCCTTACGACTATCCAGCACCTCTTCACCCAGACGTTGCTAAAAATATTTTACCCATTTATGAGGATTTGTCAAGACGAGATTTGTTGAAGAGTTTTGTCTTGGTGGCCATACACAAAACAGCAACGAAAGTTTCAACAGCACAGTTTGGAAATTGTGTCCAAAATATTTTCATTCCGGTGCAAAAGTTGTTGAAACTTCCGCTTATATCGCCGTTGCTCTTTTCAATGATGGTTTTTCTGGCATTCTGAGAATTTTACAAGCTCTGGACATTATAATCAGAATCCAATGCCGCTCATTTGCTGAAGACATGAATGAACAGCGGAAAAAAAGGCAAAATAGCCGGAGCAGGGAAAGTTTGAGAGAGTCGCGAGAAGCTCAAAAACAACAACAATTAGAGCAATCACAATGGTTTGAGAAAGCTGAAGGCCTTCTGTATGGTGCAGGGATTGCCGATTGATCGATTAAAAGCCGTAAGTTCCCAAACAAAAATTTTATTCCACGTTTTTTCTCGATTTTTTTGTACCGAAACTTTAAACGCGTTTTTCTTTTCTCAAAACCCCACTTTTTCGCGATCGGCGTGCAGGATTACTCAAAAACTAATGAACGGATTTACTTGAAATTGAAAATACTTCTAAAAAATATGATTATCTTCTATATGAATGTCAAATTATTTGAAAAAAAACGTTTAAAAAAATTTTATAAGTCTTTTTTACCGATTTTTTTCGTGAAAAATCACACCTTTTCACGAAATCAGCAATAAAAATGCGAATTTTTATTTTCAAAATTTTTCCGGCTATTCATATAGAAACTATGAGTATGTAGATTGAAAATCAACTTGATTTTTTTAGATTGACCCATTTTTGCGATCTTGAGATTGCACACCAATCAGAGGCGTCGGACCGGAGGTGTTCCACGAAATGTGCTATATCTTTTATTTAAACTAACTTTTTGACATAAAAAAATTTTTTTGTATTCTTTTAGAGTGGTACTAATGTGCCGAGAAAGATTTTAATTGATTGCATACATATATTTTGAATTTAAAAATGTTTAAAAACCACGTTTTTTTCGTGCGCTTGACCAGGATCTCCCTTTAATGGTTTCGGATTTATGTTTACTTTATAAGTAAAAAATATATAAAAGAATTTAAGAAATCCTAATTTTGAGGCGATCATGCTCCTCATGTTATACTCTCATTTGTATATAAAAGAATTTACAAATCCACGAGTTTAGTCTGAATCACTGAATTTAACTTCATCTATTCTTGCCTTCAATGAAAAATGAAAAATAACGCAATGAAAAATAACTTAATTGTAGTATTTTGGAAAGCTCTCGAGGTAAGCTACAAGAATATGTAATAAAAAATAGGGGATTCCAGTAAAAAAATTCAAAGTGACTTTTATGTGACCTTGACGATGCTATTCAAAGTCATACTAATATTACTATGTAATGCGTAACTTAAAGCTTTACAACTTTTATGTGAACCATTTTTGTCAGAAATGCTTATTTTTTCAAGATATTTAAGGGGTCCGGGACTTTTTACACATCTTGTATAATTCTTATATTACTGTGCTAATCGTTCTCGAACAGTTTTTGCCCCATCCCCCCAATAATTTAGATCTTTTTTGGTTGTTTAAAACTGCAAATAACGTCTGGTTACGTTAAAAAAAAAAAAAAAAAAAGTACCCTCCCTTTCCCAATTAGAAACACATGAGTAGAATTCGCACAGTGTGTTTTCTTTCTTGATTTCGAATGTGTTTAAAATATTTCGTTTGTACTTACCATTTGAACATCCTAAAGATGTCTAAAACACATTAAAACGTCTAAAGAAGTCTTTAATTTTTTAGACATATGTTGTCTGGGTACATTTCACGTAAATAGATGCTAACCATCGACCAAAAATAGGTCGGTATTCAAAATGTTTCCCCTAACATTTTTGACGTTATTACAAAAAATTGTTTTACAAAAATTTTAAATATTCACGCGAAGGAAAGATAAAAAAAGGAAAGAGAAAAAGAAAATTAAAAAGGAAAAGAAGAGATTGAGAAAAATGTAGTCGTTTTGCACAATATAAATAATTAACAGTAGTAAAAAAGTAGTAGTAAACAAATCTTGTTTACCGCGTTATGTATATGCTGAGTAGAACCGTTCCTCCACAATTGCATTATATTATACAAAATATCTCGCTCTATTCATGAATACAGACATGCTGTATGTATATAGAGTTTAAATAAAGAATTTTCTTCTTTGTTTTGCCAGATAGAGCTTTTTCTTAAAAATCAATAGTTCGTACTGCTTTTACTAGCATATAACATAATCTTTACATTCCTCACATTTTTCTATACTTTGCATATCTCATTTCTCGCATGCAACTTGATAGTCGCGAGTCACGTTATTTGACTTGGAAATACTCTACGAACTCTAAATAGTCCGATTTCCATATCTTGTATCCGCAGACATATTTCAAATTCATGGCCCTTGACGAACTTCGTCAAAATCACACTGGACAAAATTCGTCATTTTTAGAAAATGCAAAGTAGTGACAAAACAAGTGAAACTCCCAGTTGAAAGCAAAGATTAAAAATCGCGAAAGTAATACTTATCCAGATTACGTCATTCTGTACCGGCAATTAGCAGAGAGAATAAAAAATAAAACCAGCCAATTCGAAGAAATAAGAGCGCGGAAATATTCTACATGAAATCTACGTGAAATCGGCAAGAAAGCGAATCTATAAAAAACGTAGTAATTAGATATTAAGTTGTCATAACAGTATTAGTAAAAAAATAATAATCACTGCATACAGTACAATGAACGGCAATTCTATTTATCTGTCTAAAACTTTTGACTGGGCTTGTACTGCTATTAACCTATTCTGTACTACTCTCCATTAAGCCAAGCCATATTTTTGACAAAGTTGAGTCTGGCAACGTGTGTAAAGTAGTTATGTTCAAATAGAAATAAAAATGTCAAATATAATACATTTTAAAAGAAAATTTATGAAAGAAAAAGTTGTGAAGGAAAGACTTAGCGATGTCAATCGTCAAAAAAAGGATCGTCCCATTGACATCTGAATATAGACGTAGCTATCTGAAAATTACAGTAAGGAGAGAGCATATGAACTTCAGTTAATTCCGTTAACGCGGTTCGACTATGTTTGGTCGGTCCGTAAGATAAACGGAGAGAAAGAACATGTACGAAAGAGATAACAAGTTGGCGTGAGGTAGAATCAACTCTCGGCCCACCCGACGTCAATCTTATCTCTCTTGTATTTTCCTCTTATTGTGAGTCTGTCCCCCTTCCGACTAAATCATAGTTTATACTCCTATATATTCTATCAATGGATCGTCCCAATTACGTATATTACTGATCAGATACAGTGGTAATAAGTTAGGTCCACTAATTTGAAGATTGATCATAGGTTCAAATCAAAAGTTTCGTATGGATTTTCCACGCAAAATAAGATCTACCTTCCTCTGCTTTCGAGGCGAAACTATTTTCGTATTGTTGCACATGGGTTTCCTACTGTGTCTGATTGGCAATGTGTTCAATCGGTAGTATGCGCAATAAAACTCACTCGTCAAAAAGATGATACATATTTTGGGAGATGTAGTGTCGAAGTGTCCAAGCTTGCCAAAAATCTAACCTATTAAAACTGTTAAAAAGATTTTTCGCTAAAAAATGTTGTAAATGAAAGACGACTTGGATTAAATTCAATTTTGAACCCCGTTGTAAAATTCATATATTAAAACATTTTAAACACAACGATGTGTAAACACAAAAGTTGTATTAGTTAAATTAGTTAATTCATTTTTTTCATAAAAATTTTATCTGTATATTTGTTATTGATTATATTACATAATTTATCAAAATTGTGATGTATACATATTGATTTACACTTCTACCTATAAATGACAGGAGCTATATATCCTGGAGTTGCTCAGGTTTGAATAAATTGTTTTTTTGAATATATCATTTACATATATCATCAAAAAATCCTACAATTATAATTATATAACCCATATTAACCTGGCACCCCCACCATGAAAAATCGGGTTCGAATATAGTGCATAATTAAGTGCTAATTTATTGCTAATTTATTGCCCTAAGCGCGAATTTATTGCTTTTACCGATTAGCAGGAAAATGGCATTAAAGATGGGGGTGCTGACTTGCCATTAAGCTAGCACCCCCACTAACGAAAAACACTTAAAGTGAAAGGTAAATTAAAAAAAAAATACACTAAAATTTATTGCTAATTAATTGCTCAAAGATACTGCAAACAGATTTCAAAAATATTTAATTTTTAAAAATATACCAACATAAAACCGTGAACATATAAAAGTGACATTATAAAAAATAAGTAGTTAATCACATTGAGTTATAAAATTATCTCTTGTATTAAATGCTCCGAAAGTAAACAATTTTAATATTTATTGCTCGATGTTTAACAAAAACTGATCCGAACTTACGGCTATCCTAATTTGCTAACAACAGTAAAGTACATGAATGCAATTGATTGCTGTTGTCTTTTTGGTCTTAAAATGTTTCCCTAATTTATTGCTCCCAAAATATATAATATTAAATTTATTGCTCAATCTTTGACTTGGAAAAATTGATCCGAACGTGGCGGTGCTAGCTTGCCTACAAGAGTAAAGTACATGAATGCAATTAATTGCTGTTGTCTTTCTGGTCTTAAAATGTTTCCCTAATTTATTGCTCCCAAAATATATAATATTAAATTTATTGCTCAATCTTTGACTTGGAAAAATTGATCCGAACGTGGCGGTGCTAGCTTGCCTACAAGAGTAAAGTACATGAATGCAATTAATTGCTGTTGTCTTTCTGGTCTTAAAATGTTTCCCTAATTTATTGCTCCCAAAATATATAATATTAAATTTATTGCTCAATCTTTGACTTAAAAAAATCGATCCGAACGTGGCGGTGCTAGCTTGCCTACAAGAATAAAGTACATGATTGCAATTAATTGCTGTTGTCTTTCTGGTCTTAAAATGTTTCCCTAATTTATTGCTCTCAAAATATATAATATTGAATTTATTGCTCAATATTTGACTTAAAAAAATCGATCCGAACGTGGCGGTGCTAGCTTGCCTACAAGAGTAAAGTACATGAATGCAATTGATTGCTGTTGTCATTCTGGTCTTAAAACGTTTCCCTAATTTATTGCTTCCAAAATATATAATATTGAATTTATTGCTCAATCTTTGATTTGGAAAAATCGATCTTTACGTGGCGGTGCTAGCTTGCCTACAAGAGTAAAGTACATGAATGCAATTAATTGCTGTTGTCTTTCTGGTCTTAAAACGTTTCCCTAATTTATTGCTCCCAAAATATATAATATTCAAATATTGAGCAATAAATTCAATATTATATATTTTGAGAGCAATAAATTAGGGAAACATTTTAAGACCAGAAAGACAACAGCAATTAATTGCAATCATGTACTTTACTCTTGTAGGCAAGCTAGCACCGCCACGTAAAGATCGATTTTTCCAAATCAAAGATTGAGCAATAAATTCAATATTATATATTTTGGAAGCAATAAATTAGGGAAACGTTTTAAGACCAGAATGACAACAGCAATCAATTGCATTCATGTACTTTACTCTTGTAGGCAAGCTAACACCGCCACGTTCGGATCAATTTTTCCAAGTCAAAGATTGAGCAATAAATTTAATATTATATATTTTGGGAGCAATAAATTAGGGAAACATTTTAAGACCAAAAAGACAACAGCAATCAATTGCATTCATGTACTTTACTGTTATTAGCAAGTTAGGACAGCCGTAAGTTCGGATCAGTTTTTGTTAAACATCGAGCAATAAATATTAAAATTGTTTACTTTCGGAGCATTTAATACAAGAGATAATTTTATAACTTAATGTGATTAACTACTTATTTTTTATAATGTCACTTTTATATGTTCACGGTTTTATGTTGGTATATTTTTAAAAATTAAATATTTTTGAAATCTGTTTGCAGTATCTTTGAGCAATTAATTAGCAATAAATTTTAGTGTATTTTTTTTTTAATTTACCTTTCATTTTAAGTGTTTTTCGTTAGTGGGGGTGCTAGCTTAATGGCAAGTCAGCACCCCCATCTTTAATGCCATTTTCCTGCTAATCGGTAAAAGCAATAAATTCGCGCTTAGGGCAATAAATTAGCAATAAATTAGCACTTAATTATGCACTATATTCGAACCCGATTTTTTATGGTGGGTGCCAGGTTAATATGGGTATTATATATGAAACTAGGTCCCTAATACTTGTAGTGTTTAGCAACTTCTTTTTTTCAAATCAACCATATGTTTTCTTTACACCAATTGCGTGATTTTATTATTTTTTGCAAAAAGTATCAAGATAAGATTATCGAAAACTGAATGTTTCTCAAGATATTTTGTATTTTATGTCAAAATACTGTATCTTTCAAGTCTCGTAACTCAAAAAGTACTTTATGAAAAAATACTTTATTATAGTGTTTTGGAAAGCTCTCGAGATAAGCTACAACAATATGCAATAATATATCAGGTAACCCATTTAAAAAATTCAACTCCCACTACTTTAAACCAAAGCTAAAACAGGTACCGTTCTTTCACAATAAATGTCCAATTTTTTATAAAAAACGGCGGAAACTTATTTGTACTCCTAATATATATACATACATATATATATTGGACATTAAATTGGACATTTATTGTGAAAGAACGGTACCTGTTTTAGCTTTGGTTTAAAGTAGTGGCTAGCGATGGAATACTATGTCATATTATATATTAATACTATGCTATAATATGCAAATAATGACAAAAGTTGCACCCCAAAAAAAAACTTATATCTCAATACAAACGAACTCTACACAGTCCATTTCACAACCAACAATGATATTTTCTGATGACACTCTTTCCTTAAAAAAATTTTTGTAAGTTGTAAATCTCAATTATAAATAAAAATTCGAACATTGATAATTTCAATCCAGCAGCAGATATTATTAACAATTAATCATCGTTTTCCATGACATAGACTGGAGCATGGAAACGGAAGAAGCCTAAATGGTTATGGTGCAAATTATTTTTGACTGGAAAAATTCTAGACCTTAAAACACGGAATCGAAAATGTAAATTATGTAATAAGAAAAAAAAGACCATGCTGATTAAATGTCTAAGGAAGTTAAAAGGAAAGCTACAGAAACTGATGTAAATGGTGAATAAAAAAAAAAAAAAATAAATAAATGAAAGAAAAAAGTAGGTTTAAACGGGTGTTGATTGGCGACAAAGTTCTATAATTAGCTATATTAGCTGTTCATTATGGAAATGACGAAACAATATTCTAGTTAGCCAATATAAATCATCTTGAAAAACATTTCTTAAACAATAAAACTACAAAAACATTTAAAATCGGGTCCAGATCATCATTGTATCATATCATCGTATCATTATGTCATAATAGCCTCATTCTCTCGATATGATCACGATATGACATCCCGTTTACACTTGAAACGCGATCGTAATATGATACAATGAAATGATGCAAATTTGGAACCGGCTTAAAGAAATAAAAAAACATAATGTAAGTCCTCATTTTTTAAAACGTTATAACTATATTATAGCAAAAAATAAAAAAAGAAAAGTGTAAATTTAGTCACTACTTTACGTATCTGATCATATATTTAGCAAACATGTGAAAACCACGGCACATGTTATCGTGAGTCCAATGACAGTACTAATACTAAAAAAATATATTATTGAAAGATTCTAAATTATAATATATACAACATCAGATATGCAATGTATATTACATATGAAACGTATTTCCAAACTTTAAGAGAAATTATAAAGGCAAGCTTGTATCGCCAATCTATACTTGTAAGATCTACATGTATAGTTTTGTTACTTTATATGCCAGTAATCTTAAATTATATATTGGACCACGCATTTTTTACCGCCACCATCTTGTAATTATTGTCGATTTACAGGAAAAGGATAGACAATCTCTCGCAATGCGTGCGACAAAGAAGTCTCGACAAGGAATTAGAAAAACATTGCCACATCCAAGGTTGTCACATTGTAGCTGTATTCGAAATAATTTCATACAGCTGGTACAATAAATTAAAGGAGTTAGTATAAACAAGATATAGCTCAATATATCTATATGTACATGTACACAGGGTGTAACCTAATTCGCGCCCACCATTTACACAGTGATATCCTCATGAAAAACTGAGCCGAAAAGTCCCGATCTACCGCACATCCAGGGCCGGTTTGAGGATTTATGATATCTGGAGCAAGGACTTAAAATGGCGCCCTCCCCATTTTGACGGTGCCGTTTTCTCCACTCCACGCGCGTGCTATTTATCTCAATATTTTGTTATTCACTATTATAAATTGAATAAATAATTTATTATGTATACATATACAGGGTGTACCAGAACTCGCGTGACGCCCGTTACCGACGTATTCTTCGTGACATTCTGAGACAAAAATCTCTTTACCAAAAAAAGATCCGATGAGTAGTATTTGAATGGTAAGCCATTAAAGTTAACGAATAATCGCGCGTGGAATTGGCGCGGTCAGGACTGGCACAATCGAGACTGGCGCGAGGCACTTCAGATACATACATTGTGTCAAAGCGCGTTTCTCATTTTCTTTTTACATTTATTTATTACTATCTTTTGTAAATTTAAAAAATTAGTTAAGAATTGATTAAAATACATTTAATTACTACAGAAGTTTGAAAGATGACTCCGGGATCCCCTTAACTTTTTTAAAACAATCATGAATTATTTTAAAATTTCTTATTATTTCTTACGCAATAGTAAAACTTTTTTTAAATATTATAATAATTTTTAAATGTATTAAAGAATTTTTAAACTTCTGTAGTAATTAAATGTATTTCAATCAATTCTTAACTAATTTTTTAAATTAAATACAAAAGATAGTAATAAATAAATGTAAAAAGAAAATGAGAAACGCGCTTTGACACAATGTATGTATCTGAAGTGCCTCGCGCCAGTCTCGATTGTGCCAGTCCTGACCGCGCCAATTCCACGCGCGATTATTCGTTAACTTTAATGGCTTACCATTCAAATACTACTCATCGGATCTTTTTTTGGTAAAGAGATTTTCGTCTCAGAATGTCACGAAGAATACGTCGGTAACGAGCGTCACGCGAGTTCTGGTACACCCTGTATACATACTGTTTATATACATATATACATTTAAAAATTTTGACACTTTACTCGATGGTGCCCCCTTTGCTAGACTGGCGTGGTACACATACACAGTACTGCTTCTTGCAGCGCCCGGCCGCACATAGCGCCCGGAGCGACCGCCCCGCTCGTCCCGCCCTTACGCCGGCCCTGCACACATCTACTAGTGTGCGGCTCACGAACATGCATCCGTTTAAAAAGCGACGCTGATTGGCTAATCTTTGATTAATAATAACTACTTTATGAAGCATAATTCGAAAAAATGGCTCGGGACTTTTCGGCTCAGTTTTTCATGAGAAATATCATTGTGTAAATGGTGGGCGCAAATTAGGTTAACCTTATATACATACATCATTCATTTGCTATCATTTTCCCTTAACTCGGCAACATCCCCCAAGGAAATGCGCGCTACAGTAGTATAGTCTTCTAAGTCAGTCACTAATGTTGCCACTAAATCACACCATATGCAAACGCCATAAGCTTTATAGAATATAAATATCTAATCTAGACTCATCTACAGATTACTATAATTCCGTGCATAAATGTATTTATCACAATCTTCATTGATTAATCAAGTTAGTTACTAGATCGTTCAGCCAGTGCAGATTTCTGAAATAATATTTTTTTTCTTTTTTTACTAATTTATAGAATAGTTAATGCTCTAAATCATGCTTAAATAGGAAGTTTGTGGAAAAAAGTTGAAATCAAAAGATGTGGTCATCAAGATTGAGGTGTGTCACTTTGCGAGAGAGTGCGGTAGGAAAGTAAGAGGAATGTCTATGCTTATACACATAAATTTTATACATATATTATACACATAAATTTTCTATATACATTATACACATAAATTTTCTACATATATTAAATGCAAGTCCAAAGTTTTTAATTTAAAAAATTAAGTTTTTTGTATATATTTTTTTGAGACGTTTAAGTATGAGACATTCATATTATATAACAAAATACAGAAGTTTGATAAAAGATTAATTATTTGTAAATTTTGATAATTATTTGTAAATAATTTTAATAAATGAACAAAATTAATAGAAAATATAGCATGTTAATTTTATAAGTGTCAGCACTATTAGTGTCATGTATTACACAGAAAAAAAGATTAGTTACTACTATAGCAAAACTATTTGTAAAATATGGAGGAAAGATTAACAAAAGGTTTTGCTAAAGTATTGACTAAAGTTTTGCTACTATTGCAAAATTATAACTCTCGCTGCAAATAACAGTTAACTGTCCATATTTTACAAATAGTTTTGCTATAGTAGCTAATCTTTTTTTCCGTGTATAATTTGTTCTTTATGACTGAACTAGTGCAGCCAGTTCAGCTATAAAGAACAAATTCTTCGTGTCGGAGAAGTGCGTCTATGTGATTTAGATTATAGCACAGCATGTGTAGAAGAAAACTGATTAGTCCGTATCCATGTTGCACACTTCCTACGCGAGTCGTACACTCAGGAAAAATTGTGTGCTTTTGACTATATTTTTTTATCATATCTTATAAACGAGGTAATAAAAAATTTCCATTTCTTTGTAGTCATTCATAAAAAATTATTCTAAAATTTAAATATTTTTTATCTTACTGTCGTATTTTTTATTTTATTTGATAATGACGTTTGTATCTATAGTGCCTCATAAGAACCTATGTATAAGACCTTATCTTTGACATTAAATGTAACTCAAAAATTAATTGGTCAAACCACTTGAAATTCAAACAGCATTATTTTATTGATAACATTTTACAAAAATTGCATGTGATTCTCATCTATTTTGTTATAACTCACCAACCTTCTTGAGCGTTAATAAAAATTTGCCTCGGTAAAACGCATATTCCCTCCGTTATGCCAACTTTCGGTTGGCAACAGTTGGGAGTAAAAATAGTATATTTTGATTTAGAGAACCATTGGTTTTGAGAACTCTGCGGATATTTGACAAATTACTGCGAAAAACAAAAGGTCACTTTCTGTAAACATTGAGTCCATAATATCTATTGTATCCTATGCTTGTAATCTGACTGGCTTAAAAGTCATATAGATTTTTTTTTTATGTAATGTGAAGATACAAACCATTGCAGTAAGGGAAGTTGAATGTTTCTAAGAATTTCTTAATATTTCATCCAAACTGTTAGTCTTAGTTATAATATTCAATTCAATGTCAAACGCAAGTTCACACTACATCATTTTATGATATGTGTATGATGTAGTATCAATTTTATACCTATTAGGTACACTATTCAACAAAAAATTATTTTTTTTTTGTTGAAAATACTCGCCTACACACAAGAATAATTTTCCATAATTTTTTGGATATTAAATACAATTTCGTTATCTGTTTCGTTGTCTTTTATTCTATCATATCAATCACAAATTTAAGAAATTTACAATTAAAGTTGCGCAAAAAACTATTTTAATGTATTAGCATTTAACTCCGATATGTAACGTGTTAGAGAAATTTTACTTCAATCAAAATTTCAAGCTGTTAGATAGCTTTCAGCTCTTAAAAGAAATTTGTTATGTCGATCATGGTTAAAAAGATATTGATGTAATTAACATAGGGTTTATGCATCAAAGTTACAAATAATTACAAAGATAATTAAAAATCTACGACATGTTTTAATTATACTGA
>CABEGB010000518.1:0-29085 GCA_901521435.1 Crematogaster levior | reverse complement strand
CGAGCAGTGACCGAAGACTAAAACCTTCCGAAAGTCATCAAATGATACGCGTGTACGTGTACGACACGATTGATATAATGAACAAGGAGAAGCGTCATTGGTGGAAGTACGCGAAACTGCGAACGCAGTTTTTGAGTTCCGACGAAGACGGATAGCACGAAGCAGTTGTTGAATCAGTTGTTCGAGATTGTGGCGTGGTGATTAGCGAAAATTTCCGGAGACGTGAAGGAGACGATGAACATCGCGGACGATAGCGTTTCAGTACAGACTTTTGACCAAACCCACCTATCTATATGTATTTTGGCTCGCTGAAACCGAATCTGGAGGTCGTTTAGCCCGTTTACCTCTTAGTTTTGAGTAAATCGCAAAAAATAGCGAAAAATTGCATTAGTAAGTGCGATAAAATTAGGAAAAAATTTTTTTGACTTTCAACAAGTAAATTTCTTATGTAGTTTGATGTGCTTCACCCAAATTTGAAGTTTATTGAGCTTTATCATCCATAGTATTGCCGAAAATCGCGAAAAATAGCTCAAATAGTAAAAAAAAACGATTAAAATCGCAACAAATCGCGTTTATGAGCGTAAAGCAATTCGGGAAAAAATTTTCTGACCTTAATGAGGTATATTTATTATGTATTTTGATGCCCTGAACCCGTTTTTCAACTTTGTTGAGCTCTGTTACCCACAGGTTTTAGCGAAAATCGCAAAAAACCGCGTTAACGAGCGTAAAAATCGTTGTTTTCTTATGCTTTTTTTCTCTTGTAACGAACTCTTTTATCTTCGAATGATCTATGTAGCGGGTTTCTTTTCCTCTTCACTCCGGTCTGAATCGTTTCCCTTTTTAACGTCCAACAGAAATCTGCCATCATATTAATATCCCACCTTCCTTGGTACCGCTGCTCCATTTCACTTATGTCTTGATGGAATCGTTCTCCTTGTTCTTCGCTGTAGTCTCCGAGATTTTGAGGAAAGTAGTCAAGATGCGAGTGTAGGAAGTGCACTTTTAGACTCATCAAGCAACCTAACTTTTTGAATTTTCGCATTAGCATCGTATAACACGAACCACAAATTGTACGTGGCATCCAGTTATCATTCTGGTCAGTAATTTCTAAACCAAAACACAGAGTGTAAAGAGATTTCACTTTAGGAGATAAAGATCTTCGGTTTTTAGAAGTTTCAAATTCACCACAAATAAAACAAAATGAATCGTGACTTTTATCACACAAATGTGAGTTACTTCTTGTAGCATTATACTCTACAGAACCCACCAATATACAGATGAAATTACTTGTTGACAACGCCTGTGACACGCTTTTTTAACCTGGTTGCGTCCCACATCGTAAAGCACTGATTTGTGCCTGTAACCAGGGCACCTCCTCGTGGTGACGGTGGGCAACAGATCCGTCTGGCCAAGTCCCTGGGTTAACGGCATTTTTGCCGTCATGCCAGGCACAAATCAGTGTTTTACGATGCAGGGTGTCGGAAGCCCAGTATCGGCGGCTGGTCAGGGTGAGCAAGCGGGCTCGCAGGCGTCGTCATCAAGCGACCGCAGCTCTACATTGGTGGGTGACTTGGCCTCTGTAGAGTATAATGCTACAAGAAGTAACTCACATTTATGTGATAAAAGTCACGATTCATTTTGTTTTATTTGTGGTGAATTTGAAACTTCTAAAAACCGAAGATCTTTATCTCCTAAAGTGAAATCTCTTTACACTCTGTGTTTTGGTTTAGAAATTACTGACCAGAATGATAACTGGATGCCACGTACAATTTGTGGTTCGTGTTATACGATGCTAATGCGAAAATTCAAAAAGTTAGGTTGCTTGATGAGTCTAAAAGTGCACTTCCTACACTCGCATCTTGACTACTTTCCTCAAAATCTCGGAGACTACAGCGAAGAACAAGGAGAACGATTCCATCAAGACATAAGTGAAATGGAGCAGCGGTACCAAGGAAGGTGGGATATTAATGATGGCAGATTTCTGTTGGACGTTAAAAAGGGAAACGATTCAGACCGGAGTGAAGAGGAAAAGAAACCCGCTACATAGATCATTCGAAGATAAAAGAGTTCGTTACAAGAGAAAAAAAGCATAAGAAAACAACGATTTTTACGCTCGCTAACGCGGTTTTTTGCGATTTTCGCTAAAACCTGTGGGTAACAAAGCTCAACAAAGTTGAAAAACGGGTTCAGGGCATCAAAATACATAATAAATATACCTCATTAAGGTCAGAAAATTTTTTTCCGAATTGCTTTACGCTCATAAACGCGATTTGTTGCGATTTTAATCGTTTTTTTAACTATTTGAGCTATTTTTCGCGATTTTCGGCAATACTATGGATGATAAAGCTCAATAAACTTCAAATTTGGGTGAAGCACATCAAACTACATAAGAAATTTACTTGTTGAAAGTCAAAAAAATTTTTTCCTAATTTTATCGCACTTACTAATGCAATTTTTCGCTATTTTTTGCGATTTACTCAAAACTAAGAGGTAAACGGGCTAAACGACCTCCAGATTCGGTTTCAGCGAGCCAAAATACATATAGATAAATGGGTTTGGTCAAAAGTACAGACCACTTTTTTTTGTGTGCCGGTGTAATTATATCTTATTTTTTCGCTACACCTCCTGAGCCAGAAACGCTATAGGTATGTTACTATAGTGATATTGATTATAATAAAAATGTATATTGATTATCGTTGAGATGGGAGAAGGAATGTTTAATAAAAAGAGAATGGTATACAGAATGAGTTTTTTTTTTAATTTAACATCGATACAACGCTTTACACTCTAAAACAGAGAATCGCTAGTTCGCAATCGACGATGTTGTCGCGGTTGAAATTCTCGCTGTCCCGTATCGCTCGCGGAACGTTTTCGCAATTCGTCGCGTTGTTCGCGATCTCGAGGAAGCGCGAGAACGTCGCGTCGACGTTTTTCGTCCGCGTTCAAAGAAGCTACGATGCGCTCGACGCAGCAATCGTGGTCGAATAGAACGCGTACAGTGGAGAGCGATAAGACCAGACGAGTCGTGAGTATTTCCAGACGCAAGACCGAAAGATTGTTGATCTTTCCAAATCGTAGCGTTACATTTCCAACATTGATCGGGGTCGCGTCGGACTGCAGATTCGACAGCACGACATTTTTCTGTTCGACGAGCCTTCGCCACGTCTCGGGCGAGAACGAGATCTCCTTGCTGTGGCAGTCTCCCAGAACGATGTTCACGTAGGAGGGCGAATCGACGATGATACCGATGTTTAAGAACTTATAATCTGTTTTAGTCAACGTGTATCTTCTCGACAGAATTCGAATTCGGTGCGTCGTGTCGGTATCGTTGACACCTGAAAGAAGTAAAAAGAAATGTAGAAAAAAGTTTAATAAAAAAAGGAGTTGGACTCACGCATCTTTTTCCTGTCATCCGGTTCATCGTTCGACGCGTCTCTCTTCCTCGCTTCTCCACCGTTTGCGGAAGATCGTTGTTCAACGAGCGCCGAATACATCTCTCTTTCTCTCACTCTTCTTACGTCGCGGTCGACGGATCGCGCGAGATTAGTCGGTCGAATGCCAGTTTAAAATTATTTTTTAATACTTTTTTTCCACTTTGCGATAGAACATTATCTACGCGTCGCGTTTCTTCTCGTTATCGCTAGTGAATACGCTCTTGATTCGAACGACTCGATCCAACAGGTCTCGCAATTGCCGCAACAGTCCGTCTCGCGGACAAGTGACGTCGACGATCCGCAGATCGAATTCCGGCCGACGTCACGGTTCGCGTGAATTCCTTGAATTTGTAGAACTGTCGTTTGGAGGTTAGGTGAAATATAGATTTCCATCGATATATCGGAAAGCTGACGTAACGCTGGGTGGTATGCCCGGAAAGATCGTTTGAATGGGGAAACGACTTTCATGGTGCAGTCGTCTATTTCGCCCACGGCGTAGTCGTTGTACAGTACGTAGGATTGTCTCGTATTGGTGTTTACAGCAGCGATTTTTGCATCCGTCGGAAGTCTAAAGTCGCTGAGCGTTCTCGGCCAGGTTGTTCTCAATGAAAAATCTGGGTAATCGATCGCGTAGATCAGATTATCTACGAATAGTACAAGCTGACTCGCAGGAGTCTGATAGGCGGCCGAGATGCGCGTGAAGTTCGAGGGAAGGAACTTCATGTATGTCGACAGCGATATCGGCTCGCCGTAAGTTTTTCCGTTCAAATCGATTGTACATTTGCGAATCCAACAGCAATATCGCGTCGACGTGTCGCAGAGCGCACAGATCCGTAGGAGTGTTTCTCGGCGTCGTTTTCGGCGTGGGCGTTGTGGTGGTGGTGGTGGTGGTGGTGGTTGGTGGATCATCTTGCTGCTTAGCGCCGTAGAGATTTTGAATGTTGAAAACGTCCTCGCGACGTTAACGCAACTGGAGCGCAACTGGATAAGCTTCGTCCGACACGTACGCGTACATCACCGAATCTTTACGTTGACTGTGAGATAATCCTAGGGAATGTTCGATTTCGTGCGTCAACGTTTGAAGAAGATAAAATTTGTCTCGCGGATTTTTATCTACGAGAATATGCCAGGGTTCTGTTTGATCGATGTGCACCTCCGACGTGAAATCCGTGCGTCCCGTGGGAAGGACCGCGTGAGCGAGCACGCCGGACCGTCCAACGCGGAGATGTACGATTCGCCGTTTCGAGGATCGACGTTCATGTGACGCTTCGCCACGATATCAGAATATTCGGATTTATCGGATCGTGCTCGAACGACAACGATGAATTAGCCTGCCACAAAGCGAAGGCGGCTCGAGCCGTGTCCAACGCTGCTTTGGTAGTTAAATGAAAATTCCACGTGAGACGTTTCTTCGGCCACTTCATTACATTCGCACCTGTTCCGAAACCCGATAAATCTCGCAAACCGCACCGTGGTTTTCGCATTCGTTTTAGAGTTTTGACAGTTAATGTTCCATTTCCAGGTAATTTGTAGTATTCTTGAAACAAAGCGAGAGCATGATGAAACGCTCGCTGATCCATAATGGATGAGAACGTTTGCATCGTTTCGTTCAAGTAGTCGTATCTTTGCAGATAACGTATCACCGTTTCGGTATTCTCGTCGTTCACGAATTCACTCCTGATCGCGATGACGCAGGTCGCGATGACACAGATCGCGACCGCGACGAAAACGCGCGCGAATGACATTCTTGAGCGGAAGCGGGAAGCGATAAGCGTCGCGGCTCGAACTCGAGTGACGAGACTCGTCCCTCGACACGATCTTTTTATCAATCGATCGATCGCCAAAACACGTGTTTTCACAGCTATGTATTGAAAAGGTGTTGGGTATTGAGAAAGATGTTAGAAAGGTACGTAAATCCATATTTTTTTCTTCCCCAGAAAATATGGGTCGACATACGCGAACGTTCTTCGGGAATATGTGTCAACGTACGCGGATATTTATTTCCGGGAAAAAAATTTTTTCTAGGAATTCTTCCGGGAAAAAATTTTTTTCCGGAAAAGAATATGGGTCGACATACGCGAACGTTTTTCCGCAGATAAGTGTCCATCGGATGCAAATATCCCGGATAAGTCCTTATACGGTAAAAAAAAGTTTTGTTTGATAAAGTGTTAAAAAGATTAACGCGTTTTCTCAACACAATTTTCCTTGATGAGTAGAAATATAAAGCGCGTTTGCGAGCGCATCGGTGCATTGTGCGTTCGTTTGTTTTGTTGCAAGTGTTTTTACGAGTATTTAAAAAATGTCAAACATACAAAAGATTCAGGACCTCGTCGTGGCAACAGACATGTTGCACTCCCAGGTGGCGGATCTGACGACTGATACGGGATGTGACCAGGGTCGATAATTTTCGAGACCAAAAAAATTTAGAACAGGATGGAACCCATTGGAAAAGGAAGAAAATATAGCAAAAATAAAAGGAAAAATAATTTACGGACGATCTGAGGTTGGGAAGTGGGAGGGGGTGAGTTTTTAAGGGTAAAAAACGATTTATCGCGATTTCCGGCAAAACTACAAGTCCTATGGAAAAAAATTAAATGGCAAAGTTGTAGGTAATAAAAAGATCTACAACTTTTGTATTTACACTTTTTTCACATAACCTCAAGATTAATGCGAAAAATTCAAATAACTAACAATTTTTTTTTTTTAAAAACAACTATGTGTTTTCTTTACACCAATTGATTCCTCTCATTATTCTTTTGATAAAAGTATTGAGGTAAGGTCATCGAAAAGTAAATATTTTACGAGATATTTTACAGTTTATGTAAAATTAAGAAATTATTTCAAGCTTTATAACTCGGAAAATCTCTACTTTCTGATGGTGTAAAAAAAAATATACATTACTGTGGCAAATTTTCGCAGAAAATGCAAAAAGAAAAAACTCGAATTCGAAAAATTGTTTTTTATCATTATGTAAAATTTTGACCTATTTATTGAAATTTACATTTAATTATCGAAAAACGTAAGATTCGATATCTACATTGATAAACTAAAAAAAAATACATGAAACATAGAGATTGAAAAAAACGTTCGAAAATAGTGCATTTCTAAATATCAAAGATAGGATTTGAAGGGGAAGTTATCTAAAAAATGTGACTGCAATTTTTTATCAATGAAATAGTACATTTATTAAATTCTAATTACATTTATGTCATAGAAAATCTCATAATATATAAATATGCTTTTTAGAGCTGATTGATTCAGATTAAAATATAGGTAGTATTTACCTAGCTATGTAGATTCCAAAAGTTTCTTTTAAGGAAGTAACTTTGTCGCGATTATCTTCAAATAACTCAGCCTGCACGTGTATTCTTACGAACGATGTCGTTCACTGCTCTGTATCTCGAGTACTGGCTAACGGTTTTTGCAGCTGCTACGAAATGATCATCAGGTAGTAACGCCCAGACCCTCCTAGCCCCTTCCCCACTTCTCTATGAAATACCTTCTGATGGACTACAATTTTCCGTAGGCCATTCAGGTATATAAGTTACCTTACAAGAGCAATAAATAGGTACCGACGCATATAATTCAAAGAAGATCCTACAAGTTTCTCAAAATATTGTACACGTCTTATAAAGTATTAACTTTATTAACTTATTTCGTTGATAATTATAATAGTATATTTCGATTTGCAATTTTTTAGTTTATCAATGTAGCATCGAATCTTACGTTTTTCGAGTAATTAAAGTGTAAATTTCAATAAATAGCTCAAAATTTTACATAATGATAAAAAACAATTTTTCGAATTCGAGTTTTTTCGGTTTTTTGCATTTTCTGCGAAAATTTGCCACAGTAATGTATATTTTTTTTTACACCATCAGAAAGTAGAGATTTTAACGAACAAAAAGCACACTGACTTTTTTAAAAAAGCAGATATTTTGACGTCAGAATTTTCGATTGAAAATTAGGGTGCTTTTTCGATATTAAATAAAAATAAGGGGAAAAATTAAATATTTTTAATCAAAAAAATTACAGTGTGTTTGGGACATAAAAAGGTAAGTTTTCACAAAATTTCGTGAAAAAAAAAATGTCTTGTGGAAAATAAAAATAAAAAACCAAAAAATCGGTTATTTGAATTTTTCGCATTAATCTTGAGGTTATGTGAAAAAAGTGTAAATACAAAAGTTGTAGATCTTTTTATTGCCTACAACTTTGCCATTTAATTTTTTTCCATAGGACTTGTAGTTTTGCCGGAAATCGCGATAAATCGTTTTTTACCCTTAAAAACTCACCCCCTCCCACTTCCCAACCTCAGATCACCCGTAAATTATTTTTCCTTTTATTTTTGCTATATTTTCTTCCTTTTCCAATGGGTTCCATCCTGTTCTAAATTTTTTTTACTTTTTACAATTTTCAAAGGCTTCGACCCTGGTCTAGAAAGTGTAAAAAGGATGGCTACCCGTATGCCGGAATAGATGTCGGTTTCCATAGAAACCGACGGATTTGTCGAACTGATAAATAAGATGTGAGTATCGTAACATTTTGTTAAACGTTGGGAAGTTTAATTCTTTAGTAATATTAAATATTAAATATTAAATATTATATATTAATTACGTTTGTTTTTTTTTTCAGATCTCAATTGGTAGCGTACACACGACGAGCACAAAAACCTATAGAAATGGTGACGAGAAACATCACGAGATTGCGTCAAGAGACGCAAAGGGCGATTGTCTCCCTTAGGAGTGAGGCCAGCTCTGATCGCGATTACGAGCGTCGGGAGACCGGGCGATGATTGCCTCCTTTCGAATTGAACGCGATGCCGTCGCCGAGGAGCGTCGCAATGACGTCTCCGAGGAGTGTCGCGATATCGTCGCAGAGAAGCGTCGCGAATACGTATTTCCCCCTGTTGTCATTCTCGATTGAACGACGTTATAAAAAGCGATAGCTGCGAAGGATGAGGTGTGCGTGTATGTGCGTACGGCGTTACTGTAAAGAGTGTGTGTATGTGAGCGATAGCTACGAAGGATGAGGTGTGCGTGTGTGCGTGCGGCGTTACTATAAAGAGTGTGTGAGCGATAGTGGCGAAGGATGAAGTGTGCGTGCGTGTGTGTACGGCGAGAAGAGAGATGATCGTAAAAAGGAGTCTCGTAAGGATAAAAAATAAAGTTATATAATATTATGTTAAACAAAAACTTTTTTATTTATTAAACCTTTTTGCGTTCTTTTCCTCACAGCTTCATCGTAGCGTTCCCTCTCCACCTCTTCCTCTCCGCCTCTTTTACCTCGCGGTTTTATCGTCGCGTTCCCTCTCCATTTCGCGCGCCATTTCACTCGCCATTTTTATGCTTCGATATGAGAATGATTTGTATAAATAAATACATATAGATATAAATATAAAAATATATATTTATTACAAAAGTTTATTACAATTTTTATTACAATTATTACAATTATTACAATTATTATTATTATTACAAAAGTTTTTTTAATTATACGAGTAAAAATACATAATATAAAATAAAACATATATATTTATTACAAAAGTTTTTTTTAATTATATCGTACGATCATTTTCTTTGCCAGTAGAAATTAAAACTCAAATGAAAGGAGACTAGTTGACGTCAAGCTGGCATATGTAATTGGTGAGCTACGAGCCGACTTGGTTTGTCAGACTTACACCGCAGTGATTCACCAATTTTTTGAAATCTAAATTCGATTTCCATTTAGGGATAAATAGATCTAAACTTATAAGATGAAGAATTTATTGCGAAAAATATTACCTCAGCCAGGATTCGAACCTGGAACTCCCTCATTCCGTGCGGGTGTCATACCAATTCGACCACCGAGGCATGTGATAATATTTATCGCAATAATAAGTATACTAAGAGAGAGACGCTTTCTCAGGCAGCGCCTCTAGTGAGGGACACCAAATTTTTAAGTCATTGGTGAGATATAACTATATCGTACGATCATTTTCTTTGCCAGTAGAAATTAAAACTCAAATGAAAGGAGACTAGTTGACGTCAAGCTGGCATATGTAATTGGTGAGCTACGAGCCGACTTGGTTTGTCAGTGAATCGGAATGTAAGTATTATTATTATTCCTAAGTGGATACTGAGAAACGCATCGAAGTTTTCTGAGAGCAGGCCGCCATGTTCTTTTTCCGAGTCATTAACAAATTAGTACTCTGGAATTACAAGCAACTATTTTTCATTGTCCAGGCTTGTATAAATTTCAAATCAAACTTCAATAAACGGTTTTTATATTTTGTGCACTAAGAATAACATATCACTTATGTACTTTCACTTAGAGTCAAATTTTAATCAATTTTACTTATATACACCTTATGTATGTATGTTCATTTTGAATTTGCACCTTGAATAACATATCAGTTATTTTTCGTGGTAATATATTATTAAATTTATTATATTATTTATTTTATTAATTTATTTAGTTAATATACACTTTATATATGTTCACTTTGAACTGGCACCTTGTAAATATATCAGTTACTTTTCATGGTGATATATTATTAGATAATCATTTAAATTTGTAAAAATTCAAATTCTTGAGGGTCTATTTTTGAACATGGCTTGACCTTTTCATTTATGATATTTTGGGATATCACCTACTTTTTAGAGTACAGATATATGAATCAATTGGTGCAAAAAAAACGCAAAGTTTAAAAAAAGTTATGCTATTTGCAATATGCAATTGCGTATTTTTCTTTAAGGATAACTATAAATCTACCCCATAAGAAACCTTAATTAACGACACAGGTCCCGTATTTTTGCGATGCACCGTTTCCAAGACGTTAAATTTCACCCTCAAGGGGTGGTTTTTGAAAATTTTTAATAAATGATAAATTGACCCCATAAAAAATCTTAATTAACGGCACAAGTCTCATATTTTTGCAACGCACTGTTTCCGAGACATTAAATTTCACCCCCAAGGGGTGGTTTTTGAAAATTTTTTATGAATGGTAAATTAACCCCAGAAGAAACCTTAATTAATAACACAGATCCCGTATTTTTGCGATGCACTGTTTCCAAAATATTAAATTTCACGCCCAAGGGGTAATTTTTGAAAATTACACGACACAGGTCCTGTATTTTTGCGATGTACCGTTTTTGAGATATTAAATTTCACCCCTAAGGAGTGGTTTTTGAAAATTCCTAATAAATGGTAAATTGACCCTATAAGAAACCTCAATTAACGGCACATGTCTCATATTTTCGCGATGCACCTTTTCCCAGATATTAAATTTTACCCCCAAGAGGTGGTTTTTGAAAATTTTTATTGAGCAGTAAATTAACCCCATAAGAAATGTTAATTAATGACACAGGTCCCGTATTTTTTCAATGTACCGTTTTTGAGATATTAAATTTCACCCTCAAGGGGTGGTTTTTGAAAATTTTTAATAAATGGTAAATTTAGAAATTTAGAAATTTTCAAAAACCACTCCTTAGGGGTGAAATTTAATATCTTAAAAACGGTACATTGTAAAAATATAAGACATGTGCCGTTAATTAAGGTTTCTTATGGAGTCAATTTACCATTTATTAGAAATTTTCAAAAACCACCTCTTAGGGGTGAAATTTAATATCTCAAAAACGGTACATCGCAAAAATACGGGATCTGTGTCGTTAATTACCATTACTTATGGGGTTAATTTACTGTTCAATAAAAATTTTCAAAAACCACCCTTTGGGAGTAAAATTTAATATCTGGGAAACAGTGCATTGCAAAAATATGAGACATGTGCCGTTAATTTAGGTTTCTTATGGGGTCAATTTAACATTTATTAAAAATTTTCAAAAACCACCCCTTGGGCGTGAAATTTAATTCTGGATTTTCACAAAAATTCAGCAGATCAGTCAACAACGTGATCAACATTATAATTTCCAGTTTAACGGAAAAAAATATTGCCAGCACAGACGCACGCAAGCAATCCAGCAGATAAAATAGCATCGTGTGCCGCTGGCTTAATATATTATACACATGTAACACGCGCGAAGGTCCAAAGAGAAATACAATCATAATCTGTCACATGTGTCACGCTTAACCATGACAAACTTTTATCGACTTTTAAGTAACTTTTAAGTAACGCGCACAGCACACCTGTTTTCAGTTTAATGAAACATAACCAGATTACAAACAAAATGAAAATATTTTATTTCGTTTGTAATCTGGTTATGTGCAGTAGTGTTGTTCAGTAATACATTACATCACTCGAAAATGAAACGAGAAGAAGAGGAAATGGACGAATACGAAGATAAAGATGAGTTGGATGATAAAGAGCTCATTACTATAGTTAAAGCCAATCCTTTTTTATACAATAAAACAGAAAAGCTATATAGCAACATTGAAATTAAGAGGTTAGCTTGGACTGCTGTTGGAGAAGGATTATCCAAAACAAAGACTGGTAAGTATTTGCACGATTTATTTATCTGAAATCTGGAAATTATTTAGAAATTTTCGCTAAAAAAATCGATATAGATTTATATAATGAATGCAATTATATTTATGCTCAGGTACCAAGGCCGAACATAGATTTTGGCAATTGCGACAACGATTTGGAAGAGAAAGGAAAAAAGTGATTCAATCTCAAGGTCGATCAGGCGCTGGAATTACCCATTTGATATATACACTAGGGCGGGTCGAAAAAGACCAAAGCGGTAAGATGAAAACGCGATAGTGCGGAAAAGTTGCTACAGCTCAATATAGAGCTAACGCAAAAAGAAAAATTGAAATCGGTCAACGTTTGACCCTCGCGCATCGAGGTCAAAATTTTATTTTTTTTAAATTTTTTACAGAATTTTCAGAAATAATTAAAAACGATATCAGAAAGTTAGATTGAATCGTGGTAGTACGGAAAAAATGATTTATGTTAGTCCTAATCCAGCAAAAGAAGAAATTTTAAAATTGGTCGAAGCTTGACCCTCTCACATTAAGGTCAAAAATTGGAAGTCTTCCGGATTTTTCACATTTTTTTACAATAATTTCCGGAAGAGTTTAGATAGCTACACTTTCATTTCAACATACTAAAACAATGCTAAGGTCTTATCCGTGTCAACTGTTGTCATTTAAACTAAATGTCAAAGTTCAAGTTGCCATTATTGAAAGGGGCAGATAGCCTACCTATAGGGACGAACGGAAACCTGATGACAACGCTATTCAACTGCTATTCTTTAAATCGAAATTATTCCTGGTACGTAACGGAGTTTCAGTATTTTCTTATCCCTGTCAGTACACCGTAGGAAAAAAGTGTTCTGAAATATAAATAATACTTATTGGTCGGACAGTATTCTGTGCAGCACTTAGCCCGTCATAAAATCTTTTAAGACGACTCAGAACTCACCGCGAGAAGGTGGCTGCACCTTGAGTTCCACCCACGCCCAACCAGCCAACCATGAGGCATGTAGCCAAGCGCATAGCGCTTTTATTTTTCTGTACGCAACATTTCTGCGAAGCCTGCCTTGCTCTCTAAGTTTGGCATTTCTTTTCGTGACTTTAACGTCGCTCTTATAAATCCGTCACGGTTTATATGGCCGTAGCACTTTTCTGATGCTTCAGTCACGACTTTAACGCATCGTTCGACTGACTGCGTATGACATGGAAAACCATGGACTTCCCAGCTAGGCATATTTCCTGTTTGAATAAGGGACTTGATTTCGTCGTCTGATACTCGGCGAAGCACCGGTGGGGACGACAAGTTACAGTCACTCCAGTCCACAAGATCGAAATATTCAGTGGCTTCGAAGTTTAAACTAGGAATTTTAAAATACCGTACTAGATTCTTGCCTCGAGAACGAGGACTGGAGACTCGGGCCTTTAAAATTCGATTCAAAGCAAGATCTCGGATGTGTTTTCTTTCGTCCATGGCCATGGCCAGAAGAAGATTTTCTGAATGCGCGAAGAAAGCATTCCGTTCATAGACTTAATAGACGGAGCCTAAGCTGCCTAAATGGGCAAGGGGGGTAGTGATCTTTGCCGTAAGGGGAACGCAGTAGGTGAACAGTAACTTCGGTTAAACTCGGTGAAACTCGGTTAAACTCGGTAATATTTCGCTATGGTTTACGTCACGTATACTATAGATTTTGTGTAGTGATACAGCGAAACACAGCCGAATATTTCCGAGTCGCGCCGGCGAAACTTTCCGAAGTTAGTGTTCGCCTATCACATGTTTTTTGTAAAAGGCTCCGTCTATTAAGTCTATGATTCCGTTCAATGATCTTGTTCACTATCTCACGAAGATTCTCTGGTAAGTATCTCGATAATATAATCATTTTGTGCACATGTTTTGCACCATTAATTATAGAATTCTCTTTCTTTATATCAAACCATACAGGCATGTAACAAGTTAAGATGAACTTAACCATATGGATCAAGTTACCGGACGGCTCGGCAGTGGAAATGTACTTTCTAAGGATCCTGTTCGCAACAGTTAACCATCTTGCATGAGATATGGGGCCTGGTTCAGAAACTGCAAGATCTGGAGGACAAGCGCCATTCTTAATAGCAGTTGACATCTTTAAAAGGTAGCGTTGGTCTTTACTGAGATCTTCAGGGTCTACGTTTGGGACATCACAGTCAACTGGTTCAAAGTTCACAACTGGCAATGTTTGGCAATCGGAAAGGCTTTTGCCAATAGGTCCTGTAAAAGACGTTGGCCCAGAAGTTTCACCGTCTAACGTCTTCAATAAATGGCACAGAGGTAGTTCATTGAAATGCAACAAACAAATAGCCCATTGAAGAGGACGGCCTAGACGTAACTCTATGTTGCGAAGAATAATTCCCGACTTCCAGCCAGTATTAACAACCGTCCCATCACAACCGATGACGTCCAGGTAATCCAAAGATATTTCTTTTTCAATCAAACACTGAAGGACTGAAAACGCTGTATCTTTAGCCGACCCCGATTGTGGAGTAACGTGATCGATATACGTAGACCCAGGCTCTTGAAGAACAGTAACATGTTCTTCTTTAATAGTTTTGGAAAAACGTTTTGACTCCTTGGCTTCCATCACTAAAGTGTTGTCTTTTCTACCGTCGAAGTACAGGCCGCGAAGTATATTTTCATCTTCAATTTGTAGGCTTTCCCTAGTGCGGCTTCTCTCCCTTCTAATTTTACTTTTATCGATGATGTGTGAAGTGTCTGACTTCGTAATAATGCCAAGATCTCTTAACACACTCGATGTTACGGCAGCTGCGGCTCGGTCTGAAAAGCCAAATCTGTCACAAATTATGGCAGTTGATTTAAGTTTGAGCCTCATTTGTGAGTTAGATTTTTTTGGGTCAAGGGATTTTCTTAAACATGGTGTGTAATTTGGATCCGTTTTTTCTGTTTCAGGCTCGAAAACGTCTGGTGTTACGTCAGGAGAAAGGTCATCATTAACCATAACCAAATTGTGATGGTGCTGTGAAGGCTCCCCTTTTGACTCTAACCAAGCAACGTGTTTTTCTATCCGGGACATTCGTTTCATAAGTCTATCAGTCTCAACTTTGTCAATGGCCCCAATCCTTCCAAAACGTTCATTGCGTTGGTCATACAAAAACTTCACTTCAAGAGACGGTATTCTTTTCGATTTCTCACAACTGCAGTTCACTGACACTGGGCAATTGCAGAAGTTAACATTTTTCCCACAGGTGCATTGATAGATCATAAGGCACTTACAACATGCTATGTCAAAGAGCTGTGTGGCATGTTCTTTGAAATCTGTGAGTTTTTTCTGAAAAGTACTTTTGTCTTTGTCTCGTTTGAATGATTTTCTTAATTTATAGTACTCTGTCCTTACCGACAATCGGGATAGACGATATCCTATATAAATTTAAAACTTTATCAGCGACAACGTCAGCTATTCGCGAAAAGTTAACGGTGCTGTAATTCAGTTTAGAGGCCAAGATAAACCTTTCTTGAAAACAAGACCGAAGTATTTCTTCGCGAGTAGGAAGTCTGTTCTGTGGCAAATCATGAGGATTGCCAAATATTGGACAGCAAAATGACTGTCGTGTGAAAGAGTGAGGAGCTGCCATGCTGGCGAGGACCGTGAAGTAAAATATACTTTTACAGTACCTCCTGACACGGACAGAGGGATGAAAGATGAAGAGGAGGTAAAAGTCAAGGATGAAAGTAGAAGAAAGGAAAGCGAGTGCCTGATTTAAATAACAAGAGCTAGGCGCAGTCACATGCAATCAGCAGCAACTTAACGTCCCGACCAGTAAAATAGCATTTTCTGCCTCTACTACATGAAAAAAATTTCACATTTGAAAATAATATTCCATTACGGGTTGTGCCTAATGCCGAATTTGCTCTTGAATATCAATAAAACCGAATACAATTCTGCTAGCGAGTATCTAGTTTAATGCGGCTGCCATCTACTGGATTCATGCATAACTGCGCTTTACGAATAAAATAGAATCAGCAGCAATTTAACGTCCCGACTATATAGTGCAGGACCTTTTTCTGCCTCTACTGCTTTACGAATAAAATATCTGCGCGGCAATTCAGCGCGCTTCTATATAAAGGAATCACTTTATAAAAAAATGATCAGAATGAAAATTGTAGATAATTTTCCGTAGATTATTTTATTATAGAACTATTTAAATCTATCAGGGGTTGAAGAGCAGTGTGACAGAAACTGAAACTAGCTGTCTAAACTCTTCCGGATATTATTGTAAAAAAATGTTGAAAATCCGGAAGACTTCCAATTTTTGACCTTAAGGGGATGCTGGAAGCATTTTCTTTACCGACCGAAATGATACTTTCGTATTTCACGCATAACTTTTTATTAGTTAAGTAAAATGACAAATGCTTCTCCACGATTAAAGTACACAAAGTAACAAATACCGCGCTGGTGATTTTATCTTAAAAATAAGAAAAAATTTTAAAAATTAGTTTTTTGTTATCGACTCCTAGCTGCAGGTCGTAAATATATTTGACCAATACAAAAGTTTTACAGCTTGCACATATAAAATGAGATCAGCGCGGTGAAGAGAAAACATGAAAGAATGTAAATATACCTTTAAAATTTTTTTTAGAGGCTTAATAAAAAAGATATGCGTGTAATACTGAAGAATTATTTGTGAAGAATTATTTGCAAGCGAAAGCGAGATCTAAAGATAATACAGAGCAGTAAATTAGTTCACAGACATCGTGATAGATGGAGCTGTTGCAATCTGCTTATTTGATAAAATAATTTAATAAAATAATTTGATAAAAATAATATTATCTTTGCCATTTCGTGCATGTTTATTACACATTATAGGATAAAGAGATAAGGCACACTATTCAAGCGTTTGCTAGAAAATTATATTTTTCGAAATTTTTTAGGGTCCCGATATTTTTTCTTCCCTCTGTACGATACTGTGTGTATCGCTATATATGCGCGCGTAATAAAGTGTAGCACCGTCGCGCAAAACAAGAGATTATCACGCGAGAAACCGTGTGACAAACCGTGTTCCTACGTGCAATGTAGTGTAGTGTAGTGTAGTGTAGTGTAGTGTAGTGTTGTGTTGTGTAGTGTGTTTTTAGTGTAAAGTGGAAAGTAGTTTTGTAGTGTTTGATTTCTGCCAAAGAAAAATGGGGAAAACGAGTGATGCGAAACATCCATACTCCAGTCGCCGTAAACTTTCTTTAAAGAAAGGATGGAGAAAAAGGTTAGTGATACCAATTTGTTATATACAGGGTGGACCATTTTAATCCATCCAGTCGAATATTTTGAAAACCAAGCTCGGGAGAGAAAAATTTTTCAGACAAAAGTTGTTTGGTTTCAAGGGGACCGCCAAAATGCTTGGTTTTCGAAATATTCGACTGGATGGATTAAAATGGTCCACCCTTATATACAGGGTGTAACAAAATCAAAGGCCAATACTGATAGGGTAGGTAGGGAATGGGGTGGAGATGGGAATGAGATAGGACACCTCTGTCCGATCATGCACCCCCGCGGAGATACAGAGGGTGGAAGTAGTACGAATCCGCGGCGCGCTATGACAAGCCGCTTGTCGGTGAAGCTAGTGGAGACAACACCACTACTCGCGCGCTCGCCTCACCGACAAGCGGCTTGTCATAGCGCGCCGCGGATTCGTACTACTTCCACCCTCTGTATCTCCGCGGGGGTGCATGATCGGACAGAGGTGTCCTATCTCATTCCCATCTCCACCCCATTCCCTACCTACCCTATCAGTATTGGCCTTTGATTTTGTTATTCGACCCTGGATATAAATGGTCCACCCTGTATATATATATATATAATTGCAGAGACTTTTTAACAATTTTGCGTTACAAATATATACTTTAAAATAAAAGTTTTAGTTTTGACTATATTCGATGCTAGAGCGAGAACGAGGAAGGAGCAAGCGAGATGGCCAACAGAGAGTTTCGAAGTCTCGTTCACGAGCCTTCCTCTTTCTCCAGTCTTTCGTATCATATTTCTTCTTACTATAGAAAATAAAATTTTTACATTTCGCATTTTATCGGACCGAAAGTAATTGTAATGGATTAACGAGATTTTTGCGATTAAAATGACACCAAACACGGTATAGATCGGATAATTTTTAATTAGATAAGTAATTAACATCTTGATTATAATCTAATTAAAAATTACCCGATCTATACCGTGTTTGGTGTCATTTTAATCGCAAAAGTCTCATTAATCCATTAAAATTATTTTTGGACTGATAAACTGCGAAATGTAAAAGTTTTATTTTCTATAGTAAAAAGAAATATGATACGAAAGATTGGAGATTAAGATAAGTTTGCGTCGAGACTTCGGAACTCTCTTTGATGTTGGCCATTTCGCTTGCGTTACTCGTTCTCTCACACATTCTTCTAGCTAGCCGAGCGCCGAGCGCGCACGTGCACGGCTTTTTCCTGTGTGTGTGAGGTAGCGCGCACACGAGGAAAAGGCCGTGTACGTGTGCGCTGGGCTAGCTAGAAGAACGCAGACATATCTTCCGTCTCCTTCTCTTTCTCTCGCTACAGCTGACACGCTTGGCGATCGAGATTCGAGAAGTATATTTCTTAAAATGAAATAATCAAACTTTCCACCTGGAATTTAGTTAAATTTCACACATATGTTGTTACATACTGATACACCTGCTACTAATATAATATACAGTACAATATCTCGTGCTATTATTTTCCAAGAAATAAAAGTAAAGTTACGTACGTAATCTACCGATTCGATAAACCTATCTTTCAAACAATCACCGTGGTCGTGTTAGTAAGTCGAGCGGCTAAAATGCTGGAGATCTCGAGTTCGAGACATTTCTTTTTTCTATTTTTTTTAAATAATTTATGCAATATATTAAAATTAAACCTATATTAATCCTAAAACAATATAATATAAATATTATAGTTTTTATGATATTAATATAGGTTTAATATATTGTATAATAAATTATTTAAAGACACGTTTTTGAAAAAAGTAAATATATTAGTATATTAGTAGGAGGAATTAGTAGGAGTATGTAACAACATATGTGTGAAATTTAACTAAATTCCAGGTGGAAAGTTTGATTATCTCCTTGTAAGAAATATACTTCTCGAATCTCGATCGCCAAGCGTGTCAGCTGTAGCGAGAGAAAGAGAAGGAGACGAAAGATATGTCTGCGTTCTTCTAGCTAGCCCAGCGCACACGTACGCGGCTTTTTCCTCGTGTGCGCGCTACATCACGCACACGAGGAAAGAGCCGTGTACGTGTGCGCTTGGCGCTCGGCCAACTAGAAGAGCGCAGACATATCTTCCGTCTCCGTCTCTCCCTCTCGCTGACACGCTTGGCGATCGAGATCGAAAATTATATCTCTTGCAAGGAGACGGTCGAGCTTTCCACCTGGATTTTAGTTGAATATTATATATATTTTTATACATATTTTTATACTCTTCCTACTAATATATTCACTTTTTTTCAACGTAAATAAATAATGGTACGAGTTATTGTACCATGTATTATATTAGTATTATATTAGTAGGAAGGGTATCAATATGTTACATAACTGATACCCTTCCTCAACGTGTCTTTAAATAATTTATGCAATACATTAAAATTAAACCTATATTAATATCATTAAAAAAATTATATTTATATATTTTTTAAGGATTAATAGAGGTTTAATTTAGTATATTGCATAAATTATTTAAAGACATAAAAAAAAATAGAAAAAAAGAAAGGTTTCGAACTCGAGATCTCCAGCATTCTAGCCGCTCGACTTACTAACACGACCACGTTTATTACTTTGAAAGTAGGTATATCGAATCGGTAGATTACGTACTGACTTTATTTTTATTTCTAGGAAAATAATGGTACGAGTTATTGTACCATGTATTATATTAGTAGGAAGGGTATCAGTTATGTAACATATTGATACCCTTCCTACTAATATAATACTAATATAATACATGGTACAATAACTCGTACCATTATTTATTTACGTTGAAAAAAAGTGAATATATTAGTAGGAAGAGTATAAAAATATGTATAAAAATATATATAATATTCAACTAAAATCCAGGTGGAAAGCTCGACCGTCTCCTTGCAAGAGATATAATTTTCGATCTCGATCGCCAAGCGTGTCAGCGAGAGCGAGAGACGGAGACGGAAGATATGTCTGCGCTCTTCTAGTTGGCCGAGCGCCAAGCGCACACGTACACGGCTCTTTCCTCGTGTGCGTGATGTAGCGCGCACACGAGGAAAAGGCCGTGTACGTGTGCGCTGGGCTAGCTAGAAGAACGCAGACATATCTTTCGTCTCCTTCTCTTTCTCTCGCTACAGCTGACACGCTTGGCGATCGAGATTCGAGAAGTATATTTCTTACAAGGAGATAATCAAACTTTCCACCTGGAATTTAGTTAAATTTCACACATATGTTGTTACATACTCCTACTAATTCCTCCTACTAATATACTAATATATTTACTTTTTTCAAAAACGTGTCTTTAAATAATTTATTATACAATATATTAAACCTATATTAATATCATAAAAACTATAATATTTATATTATATTGTTTTAGGATTAATATAGGTTTAATTTTAATATATTGCATAAATTATTTAAAAAAAATAGAAAAAAGAAATGTCTCGAACTCGAGATCTCCAGCATTTTAGCCGCTCGACTTACTAACACGACCACGGTGATTGTTTGAAAGATAGGTTTATCGAATCGGTAGATTACGTACGTAACTTTACTTTTATTTCTTGGAAAATAATAGCACGAGATATTGTACTGTATATTATATTAGTAGCAGGTGTATCAGTATGTAACAACATATGTGTGAAATTTAACTAAATTCCAGGTGGAAAGTTTGATTATTTCATTTTAAGAAATATACTTCTCGAATCTCGATCGCCAAGCGTGTCAGCTGTAGCGAGAGAAAGAGAAGGAGACGGAAGATATGTCTGCGTTCTTCTAGCTAGCCCAGCGCACACGTACACGGCCTTTTCCTCGTGTGCGCGCTACCTCACACACACAGGAAAAAGCCGTGTACGTGCGCGCTCGGCGCTCGGCTAGCTAGAAGAATGTGTGAGAGAACGAGTAACGCAAGCGAAATGGCCAACATCAAAGAGAGTTCCGAAGTCTCGACGCAAACTTATCTTAATCTCCAATCTTTCGTATCATATTTCTTTTTACTATAGAAAATAAAACTTTTACATTTCGCAGTTTATCAGTCCAAAAATAATTTTAATGGATTAATGAGACTTTTGCGATTAAAATGACACCAAACACGGTATAGATCGGGTAATTTTTAATTAGATTATAATCAAGATGTTAATTACTTATCTAATTAAAAATTATCCGATCTATACCGTGTTTGGTGTCATTTTAATCGCAAAAATCTCGTTAATCCATTACAATTACTTTCGGTCCGATAAAATGAGAAATGTAAAAATTTTATTTTCTATAGTAAGAAGAAATATGATACGAAAGACTGGAGAAAGAGGAAGGCTCGTGAACGAGACTTCGAAACTCTCTGTTGGCCATCTCGCTTGCTCCTTCCTCGTTCTCGCTCTAGCATCGAATATAGTCAAAACTAAAACTTTTATTTTAAAGTATATATTTGTAACGCAAAATTGTTAAAAAGTCTCTGCAATTATATATATATATATATATATATATAGGGTGGACCATTTTAATCCATCCAGTCGAATATTTCGAAAACCAAGCCCGGGAGAGAAAAATTTTTCAGACAAAAGTTGTTTGGTTTCAAGGGGACCATAAGATGGTACCATTGGTTTGACCTTGAAGAATTATTTAAAAGTCACATGAAAGTCACCTCAATTTTTTTAAATGGCATCCCCTATTTTTTATTGCATACTCTTGTAGCTTATCTCGAGACCTTTCCAAAACACTATAAATAAATGTTTTTTCGTTAAATATTTTCCGAGTTATAAGGCTTGAAATAATTTCTTAATTTTACATAAACTATAAAATATCTCGTAAAATATTCATTTTTCGATGACCTTACCTCAATACTTTTATGCACAGAATAATGAGAGGAATCAATTGGTGTAAAGAAAACACATAGTTGTTTTTAAGAAAATATATGTAATTGTTAATTACAAATTGCACATTTTTTCTTAAAAACAACTATGTTTTCTTTACACCAATTAATTTCTCTCATTATTCTGTGCATAAAAGTATTGAGGTAAGATCATCAAAAAGTGAATATTTTACGAGATATTTTATAGTTTATGTAAAATTAAGAAATTATTTCAAGCCTTATAACTCGGAAAATATTTAACGAAAAAACATTTATTTATAATGTTTTGGAAAGGTCTCGAGATAAGCTACAAGAATATGCAATAAAAAATAGGGGATGCCATTTAAAAAAATTGAGGTGACTTTCATGTGACTTTCAAATAATTCTTCAAAGTCAAACCAATGGTACCATCTTATGGTCCCCTTGAAACCAAACAACTTTTGTCTGAAAAATTTTTCTCTCCCGGGCTTGGTTTTCGAAATATTCGACTGGATGGATTAAAATGGTCCACCCTGTATATAACAAATTGGTATCACTAACCTTTTTCTCCATCCTTTCTTTAAAGAAAGTTTACGGCGACTGGAGTATGGATGTTTCGCATCACTCGTTTTCCCCATTTTTCTTTGGCAGAAATCAAACACTACAAAACTACTTTCCACTTTACACTAAAAACACACTACACAACACAACACAACACTACACTACACTACACTACACTACACTACACTACATTGCACGTAGGAACACGGTTTGTCACACGGTTTCTCGCGTGATAATCTCTTGTTTTGCGCGACGGTGCTACACTTTATTACGCGCGCATATATAGCGATACACACAGTATCGTACAGAGGGAAGAAAAAATATCGGGATCCTAAAAAATTTCGAAAAATATAATTTTCTAGCAAACGCTTGAATAGTGTGCCTTATCTCTTTATCCTATAATGTGTAATAAACATGCACGAAATGGCAAAGATAATATTATTTTTATCAAATTATTTTATTAAATTATTTTATCAAATAAGCAGATTGCAACAGCTCCATCTATCACGATGTCTGTGAACTAATTTACTGCTCTGTATTATCTTTAGATCTCGCTTTCGCTTGCAAATAATTCTTCACAAATAATTCTTCAGTATTACACGCATATCTTTTTTATTAAGCCTCTAAAAAAAATTTTAAAGGTATATTTACATTCTTTCATGTTTTCTCTTAACCGCGCTGATCTCATTTTATATGTGCAAGCTGTAAAACTTTTGTATTGGTCAAATATATTTACGACCTGCAGCTAGGAGTCGATAACAAAAAACTAATTTTTAAAATTTTTTCTTATTTTTAAGATAAAATCACCAGCGCGGTATTTGTTACTTTGTGTACTTTAATCGTGGAGAAGCATTTGTCATTTTACTTAACTAATAAAAAGTTACGCGTGAAAAACGAAAGTATCATTTCGGTCGGTAAAGAAAATGCTTCCAGCATCCCCTTAATTACTTATGATGATAAGTTTTATATTTAATTTAATATCACAATACTTTTAATCATTATTGTGAATAAAGTACTTTTAATAATTAATTTAAAAAATGCTTTTAGATAATCTAAGTAAGCTTTGCATCAATTATTACATGTTAACAAACAGTTTAAGTTAAGAAAAACGCATTATCACTACTTTTGTAATACTTTACATGTGCACGGGATTGCAATGCCGATCTAAAAAACTATTTTTAAATTTAAAGCGCAGCTAGGCGCAGCTAATTTTTTTATATGTTTTAAGCATCGATGTAATGAACAAAATCCAATAAGAATCAAAGTGGAATTCGATGGAACTTTTTTTAAATTACTATTTAAAACCGGCGACGACATAAAATATAAACTTATTTTTGTTGTTTATTTGTACTATCTTATGAATATATACATGCATAATTATGGTTATATATATATAAAATCATACAGTACATACCTTCAGAATGATTTTCCATTTTGAGAAATTAAAATAAGTCGTTTGGCTCAAATTTTATCACTTTCTGAACGTTCCGATGATTTTTGGCTCTGTACTCTGACACGTGTGCTCGTGGCGAAGGCCAACTTGGGACTGACGCAGAAGGAGCAGGTAAAAAGAAATTTTCTTTTACCGATTGCTGCTCGGATGATCCCTAAACCTATTGCGACATTTCTTGGATGAAAATAAGAAAGTTGATTTTTCGATTTTTGGCCAGGTTTTTGCGATTCTGCCCCACTGTGTGTCGCCGAGGTCTCTACGATTTTTTTTCGCAGAGTTATGATCATTTAAACATTGAGATTTCGCAGTAGCGGAGGGTGTGTGTGCGTGTGTGCAAATGTGTTTCACAGAAGAGACAGGGACCCCGTGGTTCGTCAATTCCACAGTAGTTAACGACTCCAAACCCCCTCTGCTGTGTGTGTGTGTGTGTGTGTGTGTGTGTGCGTGCGTGTGTGTATGTGTGTGCGCGCGCGCGCGCGCGTGCATGTACGTGTGTGCGTATGTGCGTGCGTGCGTGCAAGCGTGTGTGTGTGTGTGTGTGTGCGCGCGCGCGCGCGTGCATGTACGTGTGTGCGTATGTGCGTGCGTGCGTGTGCAAGACCGGGTGTGTGTGTATAATCAACTAAGGCAATTGTAGGGAGGTTTATATCAATTGTTCAAAATGTGCACCGTCAACTGTTTGACAACAAGCTATCCGATGATAAAAAGATAAAACGGCATTTTGAATGTAATTATGAGGGATAAGAGCAGCTTCCTGAAGAATCCGATTTCGTAATTCATCCGGCTTTTGTGGTTTTGTTTTGTAAACTCTTTCTTTTAAGTAACCCCACAGAAAGTAGTCGAGAGGTGTTAGGTCAGGCGATCTAGGAAGCCATTCGATAGCTCCTCTCCTACCTATCCATCGCTCAGGAAACATTGTGCTAAGATAATGACGGACGTTCCTTCCGTAATGCGGTGCAGCACCATCTTGTTGAAACCATGTGTCCTCAAAATTGTCCTCCACGATTGCCTGTATTGCTGGAACTATTTCATGTCTTAGCATATCCTCGTACTTCGCAGCTGTTAAATTTTCATCGATGAAAAATGGACGGCATTATTGAGAATACCTGCCCACACATTTAATTTTTGCGGATACTGCGTGCGTGTTTCTTCAATCCAGTGAGGATTTGCGTCAGACCAGAATCTACAATTGTGCCGATTAACGTTGCCATTTATCTGAAATGTTACTTCATCTGAGAAAACTATGTTGGATAGAAAGTTAGGATCTTCGTTTATTCTTTCCATCATCAACTTACAAAATTCAATGTGTCTATCAAAATCATCCTCATTTAGCTCTTGCACAAGATGGGCTTTATAGGGATGAAATTTATTATTTTTTAATATTTTAAGAACAGACTTTTTATCAATGTCATGTTGCAAAGCAACTTTACGACTTGAATCATGCGGATTTTCGATGAAAGATTGTAGAACATCCAATGATTTTTCTGGATTTGTTGCTGACTTTGGCCTACCTAATACTGGACGATTTTTAACACTTCCAATTTCGTTGAAACGCCTTATCGTTCTCTCGACTGTAGATCTTGAAATGGCAGTACCTTCATTGCGAAAAGTTTCATTGAAAAGCTGTCTCACGTCATTGTACGATCTCAATCGATCGCCCCAGCCTCTCATCATCAAAAGAGATATGCGTTCTCGTTCAGAAAGACGTAACATCGTTGACTGAAGAGATAAAAACTAAATAAACTAATACTTGGATACTCAAGTGTTAAAAGTTATTAAAAATACAGCGAAGAGTAAAAATCACGGATTGTGATACAGTAAACTGTAATGAATGTTCAAAAATTAACTCGGAAAGCGAAAATTGAACAGAACTTGGGTACGATCTAAGATTGAAATCAATTTCAACCGTGTTCGTAATCCAAACTTCGAGGAAGAACCTGGAAACGAAAAACTGAGACCACGTGCGCTGACAATAAACGGCAGTGCTACTGTTTTGGGAATAATTCATGTTTTGATTTATCGATCGACCGATTAAGCGAGCACGGATCGTCCCAGAAGGTGGATGCCGCTCCTTGAATTATGCGAACCGTGACAACTACTCTCGGTACGCATTGCAAGTACGAAACAGTTTGACGCACGCATATACGCACACACGTACATGCACACACACACACCCGGCCTTGCACACGCACATACGCACACACACCCTCCGCTACTGCAAAATCTCAATGTTTAAATGATCATAACTCTGCGAAAAAAAATCGTAGAGACCTCGGCGACATCGCGTTGTTCTTGTCTCGAAAAGCTCTTTCAAACAAACCCTCACTCGATCCCATATTCCATTTAAGATTTTTTCGCCTCCCTTCCCCCCCATCCCCCGGGGGTGTTAAAATGGGCGTTTTTGGTGTTATGTGGTAGATTGTATGATACTATTGTAACCCCGTAAATTTCAATCCGATGTCTCAAACCGTTCAGAAGTTATTTAGGTGTCCCAGTACTTTTTCCCCACCCTGTATAACAGGTTGTATTATTCATAGATTATTGTTACGAATTGAGTGTGAATATTGTCATCAATTTTTATTAAAAGAAACAAATGGTTTTTTATTAAAAGAAACAAATATTATTGATCACTGTTATGCAAAAGATAACAAAGAACTAAATAAATATTCTTCCTTTACTACTTTTGTGAATCGAGGAAAACTTTGCTTTCCATTTGATGTTGCATTTAAAATAGTATTAACTGCAGAAGTAGCTTTCTTAAGCGAAATTAATTCTGAAAATATAGGCATACCACTTTTCAAAAGAAATATGATAGCTACTGTAATTGATAAATTTGGTCACACAGTTGTTTCCAAAGCAAAGCACCCTGTGCTTGATAATACCGGTGTAGAAGATTTGCATGAAATACAACTTTTGAAAGCACTAGTATTAGCTTATAGTAAATGCCGTATTCAATCTTATACCAAAAAAAAAACTGAAAATTATATTGGAAAACGTATAAATACAAGACAACAATTAACGAAAACGGTATTATTTTATAATATATAAGTATAAGTTTTGTTAAGTTAAATAGTTTTCGTTAAAAAAATTAAAAATTTATATTTTGTTTATTTTATGTAAAAGACGAGAAGAAAGTTTATTTTATGTATGTGATAATATTATTTTTGTTTTTCCTAAATTAAACTACAAAGTATGTATCATTAAAATATTAATGTAATAAATTTGTTTTCATTTGCAGTTCATCAAAATCAACGTCCAGCATGGACAATGTACATCACTTGTTTACCATCATTTTAAGTGTTCAACCACACACGTGCTATAATTAATAGCAAGAATATAAGTTCTGCTTAAGAAATATAAAAAAGTCTAATAAAACAATGTATATGATATATATTAACAAATAATTATTAACTATATTTTTATAAACTTTCCTTTTTTTATTATCATAATAATATTAGTAAAATTAATATATAATTTGGTTTTTATAATTATATAAATATACAGTATGTCATATCATATATATGTATGTAATATCATAATTATTACTAAATTTTTTTTAGAAATAAATTTTTAATAAAATATAAAGAAATACAAAATATTAAAAATAATTAACAAGATTAATAATTTTAAGAATTATAAAAGATAAATAACAATAAAAATATATCGCTCGTTTTACAATAAAAAATTAAAAAATTAAATTAGAATCAAACGATCAGGCCAATGTGAAATAACGAGCATCTGTGGATGATAATAGATTATATAAAAGCTTTAATAACTCATTGTGTGGTTAGATATATACATTAAACGATCCACTCTAATAAAACGTTCGGACGTTTCGACCTCACGGGGTCTTCTTCAGCGAAACATGTGATAACTGCGCACATCAATTGACTATCTAGTTCGTTTCCTACCTACTAACTCATATAATCTCACGCTTGTGATTTAATACATATAACTATTTCTTTAGATACCGCGTTACATATTGACACCGAAACCAATAAATAAATAAATAAATATAATATAAATCTGTCAGAGCATTAAAAAAACTATTGTGACTATTCTTCTTCGTTAGCAGGCGAGAGAATGTTGGTCCATATCCTAGAGGTGTCATTCTAGATGATGATCACAAGGGGTCATCTTCTATCCGTATCTTCAGGGAAGTGTCTTTGATCTTAACGTCACGCGATGTTCAATCTACAATATTCTGTTTAACAGTCCAAGCAAAGTTTTTTTTTTTCGCGTAAGAATTGTGTGTTATACGCGGTGCGCGAATACAATTATTATTCGATTCGCTTTTTTTATTATATAACGACCCAAGTATTCCGTGTAAGGATTATGTAGCTATACTTCTTACAGTGTATATGCGCGAGCACCATTATAAATTCGGATAACAATCATAGTACTTGTGGTACTTACATTCTATGGGCCTATCCAAATGTATATGGAGACAAATTAGCAGTTGATTATTCAAAATTTTTCGTTGGTGCCGTAGATCGTGACCGACACTTACAATGTAAAGAACGGATCTGAGCATTGGGGACAAACAATCCTTACAAGTTATGTTTATTGTCGTTATTGTCGTTATTAACTGCCAGTGGAGGGGAATATAGCTAAGCTATTCAAAATGTTATTGTAGGAATTATCTAGGAGATCTGTATCCTTGTGAGAATTTATGCTGTAATGCTGAAATTTAATGTGAATCATCTCACTGATGAGTCTCTTCTGATAATGATGTTCTACATCAAGGACCTCAGCCATATCCCATTCGAAATTGTGATTGAAATGGGAACTGTGTTGTGTTAACACCGAATGTCTAGCCGGGTCTAATTTTGCATTGTACTTGTGTTCTTTAATTCTGGTGGTTAATTTTCTTTTAGTTTGCCCCACGTACGACGCCTCACAATCTCTGCATTTAATCCTATATACTACTCCATTTTTATCACCGTTAGGATGTCTATCTGTGTGTGGAGATATAAATTTGGAAAGGCGATTTATACATCGATACCCCAAAGTAACTCTTGACCCATCGACAGCCTGTTTTATTACTCTATTTATGTTGTTGATGAACGGAAGTATTAAAAAACTCTTTTTTTCGGTTGTCTGGTTATATGTTGAATTAATTGTTTTTTGTTTGATTTTCCTAGAGAGAGTGTTGATTCTCGCGTCTATATGTTTAAAAA
>CABEGB010000517.1:0-29163 GCA_901521435.1 Crematogaster levior | reverse complement strand
CATAACTAACGGTTATCGTGATTGTGCGGTGAGCGAGTGTATTCTGAAGTGAATTGCATACGGTGCGCCATGATATAGAATCGAGATTTTCGCTCTTCCTCAAGCAAATAGTACATAAATCTAATTCGTTAATTACATCTAATAAAGAAGCGAGGCATTCACGTAATATGTCTTCATCTAATAATGTATTCTTTTTCTCTTTTGCAGGTAATGCTACGAGGTGACGGCCAGGATGCATCGAGGGATATACTCGTGCTCTCCCAAGCATGAGATCGTCAAGCGGAGGCAGTCTTCCTGCTTCGTGGAGTTCCTGTGCTCCTTTATCGAAAGGTTGCTTATCCATGGTCACGAAGATAATTATGTTGTCGTCGAGGCTTAATAACGGTGAGTTACTTCCTTTAAAATAGCATTTCGTGCCTTGGTCATTGTTGAGTCTTGATTTCCTTTTCGACTTCTTCCTGGTTCCTGTGCGATCTACTTCGTCGAGTGATACAATTGATTCTTCGTCGCCGGTAATTTCTGAGTCGGACGAGGCTTCGCATGTCATAGGCGGAGGCTCAGGTGGTGGTGGTATTACTGGTAATAGGTAAGGTGTTTCAAAATTTTGCGTATATTCATTTAGATCTAATTCAGGCTCTTCGTCTAAGATATTGCTAATATTAATTATGCTATCTTGTGTTTCAGGCATATTCCCAAGATTTTTTGGTGGGGGAAAAATGCTTTCGGATGAAGAGGATTCATTCCCAGTGTCTCTACATTTGGATGTGCTTGCTTCGTTCATGAGCATTTTCCGGGGTGGTACGTCGTCTATTTCATCAGAATCGCTAGTCGAAGAGACAACTCGAAGTCGTTTGTCGATTATAAGTGCGGATACGTAATTATTCGTTGTGATTGGATTCCTGGATAATGCGTCGGCATTTTTATTTGCGCTACCTGTCTTGTATATTATGTTGTAATCATATTCCTCCAGTTTTAAACGCCATCTCATCAAACGAGATGTGGGATCTTTAACTCGACACAACCATGTCAATGGCTGGTGGTCTGTAATGAGAGTAAATTTACGGCCATACAAATACGGTCGAAAATGAGCGACACAATATACTATCGCGAGGAGCTCTTTCTCGATAGTTGAGTAGTTTCTCTCTGCTGTATTGAGTACTCTTGAAGCGTAAGCGATTGGTAAATCTTGACTTATGGATCCTTGGCTTAATACGCCGGCAATTACATAATCAGATGCGTCTGTAGTAAGTAGAAATTCTATCTCAAAATCTGGAAATTGTAATATTGGTTCTTTGCATAATAATTCGCGTAAGGTGTCGAATGAATTTTGAGTTTCAGCGTTCCAGATGAATTTTTTATCCTTCTTGAGAAGATCCGATAATGGCTTTGCTATTCGTGAGAAGTCTGATATAAACCGTCTATAATATCCTGTAAGACCGAGGAATTGACGAACATTTTTAAAGTTTCGAGGAACAGGAAAGTCCCTGACGGCAGATATCTTTTGAGGATCTGGTCGTACTCCCTTATCCGTAATTATGTGACCAAGGTAAGCCACTTCGTGTCGTAAGAATTCACATTTGTCTGGTTGCAGTGTCAAGTTCGCGTCCTTGAGTCGTTTCATTAATTTATCCATTTTTATATCATGTTCTCTCAACGAGCTTGCATATACGACTATGTCATCCATGTATACTAATAATTCTATTCCTTGTAGTCCACTTAGTATCTGATCCATTAAACGCTGGAATGTAGCAGGTGCATTCCTGAGCCCAAAAGGCATTCTTGAAAATTGGTAATGGCCATGTGGTGTCGAACATGCAGTTTTGTGTGCATCCACAGAGTCCATTGGGATCTGATGAAATCCGCTGGCTAAATCAAGCACTGAGAAATACTTTGCGCTGCCAAGTTGATCAAGAATATCACAAATATTTGGTAGTGGGTAGGCATCGCCCATTGTTTTTTCATTCAGTTTCCTATAATCAATGACCATGCGCCATCTTTTTCTTCCCATAGAATCTGGTTTCTTCTGAACAATCCATAATGGTGAGTTGTATGGGGAGGTTGACGGAGTTACAATATCTTTTTGAAGAAGGTCGTCCACTTGCTTCGTTATTTCTTCACGATGTATCGGTGGGAAGCGGTATTGTTTCGTGTGTACAGGAATTTCGTCTGTAGTGATTATACGGTGAGATACGACAGTAGTTTTTCCTAAATATTCGCCTGGTAAGTAGAATCTATAGCTATGTCGCTTAATTAAATTTACAATGTTTTCCTTTTCAGATAAATTGAGATGCTCGAGTCGTAACAGTCGCAGAATGTCCGGGGTTCTATCAGTTTCACATTTTTTTCTAAATATCGTATCGTGTTTGGTAAGCGTTATACATGAATCTCTTGGTTTCTCGAATTCCTTATTCTCGCCGTTTTCAATATAACTAATACAAATTGTTTTTGGTTCGTTGATGGCATAATTATAATTAAACCTATTATTATTATTATCACATTCCTTTTTAGTAATTACACTGTGTTTGACACGTGCTATGTTTGAATCTCGCAATTTTTCGCTTTGCTCGATAGTATTATTTTCAATTGAATTAATCTCATGAATTTTTTCTATTTGATTGATTCCTACTACGGATGAAGGTTGGGACAACACAAGACACATAGAAGACGAGTAATCGCCTGGATTACTTTGAGGAAGAGGGGATATCATCGGCGCGAGAGCGGCATCGTCGTTCACCGATGTGCAAAAAGATCCCTTTTTTGAGTGAGTATAATTAATAAGAGAATTAGTGGGTTCAATAGAATTTTTGGTATTTAGATGCGTAGTGGAAGTAGTAGATGATTCACTTTTGATTTTTGTTGAAGGGGAGGAATTGGGGGAAGGAAGAGGATGTCGACCTTGATAGACGACACACCTTGATGTGCCAGAAGGAAGGCAGTGCTCCTGCCCGTTGTGAGTAGTTTTATCAGCACGTTTAATTTTATCCGAAGGGGGAATGTAAGTATTATTTTTTTCTTGTTTTTCACTTTTCTTATTATAATTAAAATTAGATTGTAGTTCTTGATTGACTACAATATTTTGTGAATCGTTATCACTTTTGTATGAATTTTTCTCTAAATTATAAATTTTTTCTGTTTTTACAGGTGGATCATTTTGAGATCCTGATGGATTCGAAAAGGTCTTTTCATCCTTAACTGATCCAGCATCCTCTTGGGGAAACTTTTTCGCGGAATTTCCATTAAGAGGCGGTTTCGCAGTAATTTTCTCGATTTCGGTAAGTGTTACCGTTGGTATAATAACTTCTATCTCTTCGTCTAACGTATTAACTATTCTTATGTACGCCTTATTATTTATGCAGATAACGACGGAGTCTCCGCAATAAACACCGTCGAGATAACGCAGACGCGGGAGGTATCCGGTCCGTATTTCTGGATTTGATACGCGGACAACGAGTCCTGAATTCATTCGAGGAGGTAAGACAATAGATTCTTTGTCTTTAAAATAGAATTGGCAGTCGCGCCATGTAATCAATTGTGCACCGTAATCTATTCGGGCATTATGCTCGGTGAAGAATGTTGAGCCAAAATTCCTTGTGTAATTATAGGAAACTCATCGGGCACTACGTGAAAGGTAATAGAAGCTCGCGAGACGTATATTGTCACGGTGCCTACGGTATCAACAACGGATTCCGTGATGCCGGTGAGTTGGATGATTTCTTTATTATTAATGCAAATATCTGATTTAATGCAATTCTTTTTAATTACATTTGGCTGTGCTCCTGTATCTAGCATGAATGCGGTTGGTCCTCGCAGACATGAAGATTCGAGCTCGATAACGGGTACTGTTCCGTCATCGCCTCGGAGGACGTGGAGGGACCTGGTAGGCTCTCCATGCAGTGAGCGGAGCGGGGTTTCGCAAGGCCTCGGGACACCCCGTTTGCCGAGACCTCCGAGTGGTTTCCCGCTTGCCTCGTATGTACATTATTTACATTTCTACTATCTATGTGATTATTATTACTACTAATATTACGATTATTATGATTACTATAATTATTTACTAACGCTATGGTTATTGTTATTACTACGATTACTATTAACATTATCTATTATGATTAATGTCATTGCTATAATTTCCTTCGTGGTTTTGCCTTTTTCGACATTCGTGCACTAAATGTCCGAATTTCTTACAATAACTGCATATTTTTACATTAGCAGTATTCGCCGGGTCGCGGACAGCGGCAGTAGAATCGCGCTGTAGAATTTGCGGCGAAGGAGCGGAATTATTCCGATAAGTATTTGTATTTTTATACCTAATTTCTTCTCTCTCTATTCGTTTGTTAATAATTAAAACTTTTGTGCAAGCGTCTGAGAAGCTGCTGTATCCTTCCGCACGGAGTTCTACACGGTATTCGCGGGGAAGACCTTCGAAGAAAGCTTCGAGAGCAAAGGATTCGATAGAGCGTAACTCTAATTCAGATAATGGCCTGTCGAGGTTTGTTTGATCACCTTCTATTATCGCGGTTTTCAAGTCTTTAATCCGTCCGATATAATCTAATATATGCTCGTTCTGTTTCTTTGTCACGTCCCCGCCCAAAAAATTCAAAACTTATTAATCGTTACAATCATATATAATCTCATCGTTTATATTCTAGTTAAAGCTATAATTATATAACCATTCCACCGCTTACATATATACATTCATGATAATTACGAGAATATTATTAAGCTTCTCATATTCAATAATCAATATTACTACTCCAATCACGTTATATTATGCAAACTCACTATATTATTCCATCGCTTCAATCGCTTAAATTCTATATATATCAATCTTACCAGAAGCAAACTTACTATATTTTATAATCACACACCATATAATCCCACCGTTTTATCGTTATCCGCACACATTATTTTAAGTAAACAAATAGAAAGACAAAGTTATGCACCCCCAAATTATTAGAGAGGTATAACCTCATTGCTACAACTTGTATCTTTATAAAACCGACCGTCGGTAACCTCAAATTCTATATTACCGACAGTCGATAAAACCGTTTCCTACCGCAGATAAGTTACCATAAGTCGGTAAGAAAGATTCCTTTTTTAACAATAACGCGTAAAAAGCCCTGCTTTATCGCCTACTACATGTATTTGTCAAAAGTTCTTACGTAGCTCACTGATGAAATATTTGATAGCTCGAAACCGAATAACACCTATATAGGTCGGAAGATCTTGTCGCACAGAATCCAAAACCGTTTTCAGAATTTCGAAATTCCTTCTAGTTTCCGAGTTATTAAAGGTTAAAATTTGACCTTGAGCTACCCTGAAGGATGACCTTCAAGGTCAACTGAATGTACCTGTCCCACCCCCACACCTGTGCACCTTTTGGTTCACGAAATATGCCCAAAAACAGATTTTGAATATGACTTTCTCTTTCTATCATATATAATGTCCATAAAGGACCATATAGCTATCTCACTCTAACACACGTCTAGTATATACCGTATATTATGGCCCAGTATTGTTTTCTCACTCGCACCCGCACATTATGTATTAAACGCTATTACTCTCTCTCGCTCGTACTCATATTAATTTGTAATGTTAAAACGAGAGAACAATTAATTAACAATTCATTAAAATCTAATTTAATCAATGAAAAGAACGAAAATTATAAAATAGAAAATCCTAAATACGTTTATTAAAATAAGCAGCCATTCTCTTGTTTTAGCAACTTTAAGTTAAAGTGTTATTAAATGAATATTACCCGTTTTATTTCCTAACGATGATGCAATCACGATGACGTAATAACACGAGGACAAATAATTAATAATTTTTACTAGCAGGTATAATCATTCAAAAGAGGAGAAAATCCCACGTAAATAATCTTAATAATAATTCTTTATAAGAACAACCATTCTCCTGTTATTACGATGCATCAGTAATAAATAATTAATTAAGTATATATATATATGTATATCCCACCGCATTAATATGCTTCAAACGTTTTATTTATATTGTTATATGATATTAAGTTAACAAGCAGAAGCACGAGAATAATTTCAATAATCCAATAAAATTAATAATTAACGAAGTCTCATTGAAGAAATAATTCAAATCTTTTATTCTCTTGCTCTTGCCCTTGAGAAATTCTCAGACAATGACATCATGCAATAACAATTAGAACAAATAAATAATAATTTCAACTAATGCTTATAATCAAATGAAAGAGGAAAATTTACTGAATAATTAATTCTAATGAAGTTTTTTTTAATAAGAAGCCGTTCAATTGTTACTGCATTTAGAAGCTAAAGCGTTATAAACGATTTCATACGTTAAATATTAAGCATCTTATTAAGCATAGGCTATAAGAACATTTATTCTACCGACATGTCCATATATGGTAATGTGAATCGTCGATGATGTCATAAGAATGAGGAAACCAAAAAATAGGAATTCCATAGTGAAACTATATTCAAAAGAAAGATCGTAATTTGTCAATCAAAAAATCTCAATATTATAAATTAGAATCTCTTACCGTTTCCGAATTATTGCGTAAAAAGCAAAGAAAAAATATCATATTACACACAGGAAATGATGTCACCGATGACTCACTCAATGAAGCATCGAAGATGCGGCATCTCTTTGTAAATCGTAGTCATAACAATCTTCGACGCGGCGAATCCTTTGTAATGCGATTCTCTCGCCGCGGCATCCCTTTGTGAATCACCGATTCACTACCTCGTTCCACACACCGCAAGTACCCCTCTGCCTACAAACTCTAGTATATAAGGCGCTCACATTCCTGAAAGCGCCGCAGTTCTTCAATATTCTCGAAGCAGTAACTACGTTGCTCCTCCTGGCATTTCGCCAGTATTTCTCAAGCAGTCACCACGTTTCTTCAAGTGTTAACATCGTTTGTAAAAGGAAGAGACATCCGTGGAACATTAGTTCTCGAGCTGTCTCAACCTTAGAAGTGACTTCCATGTAATAACGACTTAGTCTCGTACGAGCGAAACGGAAGGTTGGACTTAGTCTCTGAACAAGTGAGTACTGTCAAAGGAAAGAGTTGTGTCACTCTTTGCCTAGGAGTTTTGACGACGTTTCAAGTTTCTTTTATTTCATTTAAAACTTTATTTCTTTATACTTATAAACTATAATCCACCTACGTTTGCGCTGCGTACTACAATTACTTTTATTCAATAATCTTGCATCTATACTTATAATATCACTACTTGTTCTTCATACTTATAATATTTCGTAACGGTTTATACTTATACTATTTTGCTATACTTCATACTTATAATATTTTATAAGCCAAGACACTTATTATTATTACGACGATTTATTTGATTGATTACCTGATCCAATTCCTTTAATCCGACAACACGTTTAGTATCCGCAGACATATAACACTGCGTTTGGTTTTAACGGTTGTCATTCCTATTCTTATACCATTCCATGATTTTACAAATCCTTGCTGAGCAACCTTATATTATTATTACAATCCCTTTCATGATTTCCTTCTTTAACTAACTCTTTTGTTCTCACACATTCTATTTTCCGTGTTGAGAGACTCTTTAACTAACTCTTTTGTTCTCACACATTCTATTTTCCGTGTTGAGAGACTCTTTAACTAACTCTTTTGTTCTCACACATTCTATTTTCCGTGTTGAGAGACTCTTTAACTAACTCTTTTGTTCTCACACACTCTATTTTCCGTGTTGAGAGACTCTTTAACTAACTCTTTTGTTCTCACACATTCTATATCCCGTGTTGAGAGACTCTTTAATTACGTCCACAACTCCTTTAACCTTGGTCTCACTTAATTTATTGCATTCATAAAATTAAATCAAATAAAGTACTGCAATCCAGAATCTCTTGCATGCACGTGCAACATATCGTTATTAGTGATGAGAGGTCTTAGATCCCCTCGGCCTTGCGTGTAGAGCTGAGAGACGTTAGTCCATCCATAACGTATCTCGCACATTATTATTGTGAATTGCAGTAACTTCATATTTAAATTCAATTACAACTGCGAAAAGAAGTTATTGCGAGAGACTCTTTCCCTTCTAATTCCATTAATTCATGTAAGAACCCTTTTGTGATTGAAACTGAATCTCCGTTTCCTTTATATTATCCTTCAAAAATTGGAAATCGACCTTAAGTTCCCTAATTTTAGAAATATTCCCGTAGGCGACCCTCGCAGGTACGCTTATTTTCTCCGCAACCACTTCAGAAACAGACTCCCAATTGCACTTCCGTTTAATTATCCTATTCTTCCTCCTAGCGAATAAAACATAATTTTATTTATTTATAATTCTTGATTCTCACATATTTACTATTCTTGATTTCTTCCATAAGCACTTGTATCTTGTTTGAATCTAACATTAATCCCATTCATAGGTGGTGGAAACCTTAAAATCACCGCATCTTTTATCATTATAATCATTGAAACTACCATCAAAGTAAGTTCGTTCAATTATTCATACGATTTCAATTTTGAGAACATTATTATATATATTTGACTAAAATGGCAGATGGTAGCACCTCGCCTCAGAGTTAATCCTGTAACAAGGAGAGCCATTCGAAGAAATAGACGCTCAATTATACACCGACGAGCTCGGTTGGTTGGTACTCGTAACACTCTACGCATTCTAACTCCGAGGGAGATTAACGAACGAATTTCGAACCCTGAGTCTTCACCAATTGATATAACTGTTCCTCAATCATCATCTATACCTAACTCACCACCCCCTTTGATAACTCCAGAACGTTTCCACGGAGCCGGATCTCCAACTCATGACATCATTGAATTTCCGTTATCAGAACCGGTTCCCTCTTATTCTCCTGTTCCCGTGAATATTTCTTATTTTAAAGTAACTGAAGAATCATTTTCTCCCCCACTACCTTTTATATTACCTGATATATTACCCGAAGAAGATCCCTGGATAAACGCTGCAGCTCCAATCGACGAAGAGGATACTATTCCTTTCTTCGAGGGAGACGTTGTTCTTCAGCTAAACCAGAACGATCCATCGTATTCAAACGAATATAATTCGATACTAGAATCATTATTGAACAACTTTGATCCAACCAATCAACCAATCTTTGATGATACAGAAGAAGAAGAAGAAATAGATCTCTCCGATTTAATTAACGACATTCTTAATGACGATACCTTAACCTTTTAAGAATAATTACTATCAGACATTCTTTTATTAATCTATATTATTGTCATTATTGTTTTATCTTAATCAAGATCATTTTTTTAACACTACGTTCAGCATTATCATTATATAACTTTCGAAACATTTACTTCTAACGTTACGACTTTTCAATACTATTATCATATCCAAGATGCAAGGGAAATAACTACATTCTACGTTATAATCGACATTTATTAAAATAAACATATATTTTGACGATACATTCTTCCGATTTATCCTCGTTTCCTTATTGAGCATTCCGCCACACTCGAACGACAAAGGATCTTGCTCTCGGCGCACCCAGGATATAGCCGGCCCAGCAGGTTGTCCTAAAAACAAATAGAGAGCACCTTCAGAACAACCACCGAGGTTCTCTGAGGGATAAGTCGTGACGTATTAAAGCGTTACGCAAACGTTATATTTTGGTGGTAACGACCGGATATTTTTCCTGCCAAACCGCCAGAACGTAACAAAAATTTATTTTGGTGGCAGCAGTGTGGGATTTATTTGCCAAAAGATCTGGAAGTTCGAAGGAACGTTTAATAAAAAGGCGCGATAAGCCAGAAGAAATAAACACTTGAAGAACCGAGAACTGACCATATTTACCCAATTTCGAAACCTATTGATAAAAAAAAAAACTTCTTTGTGAAACCACTGAATTATTAATTTCAAGATGCCTCAGACGAGGTCTGCAATTGACAAACCTCTGACTAAAGAAGAAATCGAACTATATGCACAACAATTAATGGAAAAAGAAGCCAGATTAAAGGAACAAGCACAAGCACTACAATTAAAACAACAAGAAATGGAGCAACAATCAAGAAATATGAGTAATGAAGATATTCCCAATTCAATAATTCAGCAACTTACACGACAACTAGCCGTCATGGGAGAACAAATCAATACTTTAAATCAACGAGTCACAGAAGCGCGCCATGAAGATAATCCTATTCCCCATATACTGTTATGCCGTCACGGGTTGCGGGGTTTTTTAAATAATAAAAAGTAATCGAACCGTTGCGACGGTAGTACTTGGGATGCGATCCACCAAACTCTAAGAGTAGGCTTAAAGAAAACCCTTGCTTGTTACGCTCAAATAAAACGATTCTGAGCTATCGCAATTACTATTGATTCCGGTTCGTCGAAAGGACGTTCTTCCGAGATAGTTAAATACCTTAAAAAGTCTTGGAGTACTCTCGGACAATCAGGGCAGACGGGAGTAGGTCGATATTCAGTTAACGAAGTACGGCAAAAGGAACACTTCATGCAGTAATCGACGGGTCCAACGTGCCCAGAGATATGGATGCCGTGTCGAGTGCAATATATGTATTCATTACGCACACTGGATTCTTGGCGACAGTAACAACGCGAGCAAAGAGGCACTACTGGTTTACCACTACTATCACGAGTATAATAACGATGGTACATGCAAAGTGCGGATTGACTCCAATTAGTCAATTCGGGTGAGAAGATAAGATAAGGGGGCTGATCTTTACGTGGAACAAGGCCCATAGTATATCATGTCTTTCGACTCAGAGTTGTCCAAGAAAACTTCCAACTTCCGAGTAGTTCAGCATAAATGATTGAATTTATATGAAAGAAGTGAAAGGAAAGCGAACAATCGAATACTTCTTACCTTGGATGTTCTCAGAATGGTCATCAGCCAAGTAACTGCCTGAGAGGTAGAAGGAGGCTGCTTCCTTTGGCACGGCGTTCTTACGTGGTCGGTTGAAGGAGGTGATGGCGTGCGTGCAGAAGTTCTCGTCTTTGGAATGCGGCGTAGTCGTGGGTGGTAGGATGATATTGAATTCAACACTGACTTTACGTTTACACTGGCTCTATATTTATTATCTATAGTTTACTACAATCTTATTAATTAAGCAATACAATATCGTAAGTAAATTTATAAGGTAAGACTACAATTAGGATGAACGCGTGTTTCACAAAAGTGTTGCGAATTGATATAGAAGAAATTGAATCGATATAGAAGAAATTGAACGAGTTAGGATGGAGTCTCGAGAGACATGTCCGGACACGTCCGAACAGGTCAAGAACTGGTAACCGAAGAGAGTGAGTCTGGGCGCTCGCGTTCCGGCGTCGGTCGCTCCGACGCTCCCCACTCTTGGGTTCGCTCGCGTGGGGATCCTCGCGGTTCCCTATTGGCGCACGCATGGCGCATGCGCGTTCCGGGGCACGCCTCCCGCTGGAAGGGCGTCATCGCATGTGTTCTTAGATATATGGCTCTTATACTCTATTACAATAAATGTTTAAACTATAAAAGATATATGGTTTTATGGCTAAGATATATGGTTTTTATACTCTATTACAATAAATGCTCAACCATAAAATTGACAATGACAAAGTTAAAATTGTGTGGGGGATATTACAATTGTGTGGGGGATATTACAATACCCCGACAACGAAGTCCTGAAGAAGAAACCTCCCCTATCCGATTTAGAGATGCAATTGATATGATTCCAAAATTTGATGGACATAATATGTCTGCACTTCGTTTCGCTAAAGCTTGCGAACGCGCGTTAGAATTAATTCCCCAATATCATGAATATTACTTAATCCAAATCATTATCAATCGATTACAGGGACATGCATACGCAGCCGTAGAAGGAGTCGAGTACCACAGTCTTCACGACTTACTCAAACGAATAAAATCAATTTTCGGACCGAATAAATCAGTCGACCAATACCGCAGTGAATTAGCAAACATTTACATGAAATCCAATGAAAACATTTTTGATTACATAGCGAGAGTCCAGGAATTAAGAACTGCAATTATTGATGGCGAAAAGCGACATAACCGGTCTTACAGACGAAGGCACAAAACGTAATATCGACCGTACTGTAACTACAAGCTTTATTAATGGTCTACCGTCCGATCTCTTGATACGCGTAAAATTAGAACAACACTACTCTTTCGAAGATAATATCGTCGCCGCGATCCAACTCTCTAAGATACTTGAAGTAGAAAATTTTCGCAAACGACCTGCTTTCCCTAATCGTTCCCCTCGTGCCGACCCCACTCATACAATTCAGCAACCATTAAGATATTCACAACCTAATAATAATATTGTAAGTCCCAGTCAGAATCAGAACACGCAACGAAACCCCCAGCAAGCTTTTATAAAACCCCTTGTCCCCGGTCAACCAGGACCCAACTATCCTTCTCGTCCTAATTACGCAACTAAAATATGTTACTATTGTAAGACTCCGGGTCATTTCATGAGCGAGTGCCGTAAGCTCGCATATCGGAAAGCGCGTGAACAAAATCAATTACAATCAGTCCCAGTAAACTCAACCAATGCTTCGGGAAACCCCCAAGGCGTTCCGGTAATAGACGCCCGACGGAACGAAATTCAAGAAGGGTGTCCGACACTCCCCCAACCGTCAAATTCAAACATCGTGCTAAATCCAGGAAGAAACCCGCAACTTCCGATGTTCGTAAAATCTATACCGTGAAAACCTCTGCGAAACTGCCTTCTGTGAAACTCTCTTCTTCTGACCTGGCTAACCCTTGTACGTTTATGATTGACTCCGGCTCCGGAATAAATTTGATCAAATCTAAAGTCTTGAATCCTGAAATCAATATTAATAAAAAAGACATTGCCTCGTTAAAAGGAATTTCTTCAGAAACAATCTATACCTTAGGATCAATTAGAATCTTTTTGTTAGAAAAACCAACCAAATTTTATGTTATATCAGATTCCGCGAGCTTCCCGCATGATGGAATTCTCGGGAATACGTTTTTGAAAGGAAGATCTGCTAATATTAATTACCAAAACAAATGTTTGTGCTATGATCAGATTAAAATACCATTTATTGAAAAGAAAACTGTGCATCTTGAAAAACGATCTGTAGTACCATTTTATGTTAACATAATTAATCCAGAGAAACGCGTCGGATACTTACCGCGTTGTTTTATAGCCGATGATGTGTCACGTCCCCGCCCAAAATTTCAAAACTTATTAATCGTTACAATCATATATAATCTCATCGTTTATATTCTAGTTAAAAAGCTATAGTTATATAACTACTATCTAATATCCCACCACTTACATATTATATTCTCACGTTATATTATGCAATTTGCTATATTATCCCACCGCTTACGTACTATATTCATGATAATTACGAGAATATTGTTAAATAATCAATGTTACTACTCCAATCATGTTACATTATAAAAACTCACTATCCATAGGATAATATCCCATCGCTTCAATCGCTTAAATTCTATATATTAATTTTACCAGAAGCAAACTTGCTATATTTTATAATCGTTACACACCATATAATCCCATCGTTTTATCGTTATCCGCACACATTATTTTAAGTAAACAAATAGAAAGACAAAGTTATGCACCCCCAAATTATCAGAGAGGTATAACCTGATTGCTACAACTTGTATCTTTATAAAACCGACCGTCGGTAACCTCAAATTCTACATTACCGACAGTCGATAAAATAGTTTCCTACCGCAGATAAGTTACCATAAGTCGGTAAGGAAGATTCCTTTTTTATCAATAACGCGTAAGAAGCCCTGCTTTATCGCCTACTACATGTATTTGTCAAAAGTTCTTACGTAGCTCATTGATGAAATATTTGATAGCTCGAAACCGAATAACACCTATATAGGTCGGAAGATCTTGTCGCACAGAATCCAAAACCGTTTTCAGAATTTCGAAATTCCTTCTAGTTTCCGAGTTATTAAAGGTTAAAATTTGACCTTGAGCTACCCTGAAGGATGACCTTCAAGGTCAACTGAGTGTACCTGTCCCACCCCCACACCTGTGCACCCCTTGGTTCATGAAATATGCCCAAAAAAAGATTTTGAATATGACTTTCTCTTTCTATCATATACGAGGGCGGTCCGATAAGTTAGCCGATAACTTAGCCTCACCGCCCGATGGTGCCAGTATCGCAAGAGAGATTTACTATCGTGTAGTACATTCTCGTAAACGGCTACTGTCAAAATTTCAGCCGAATCGGACTCGTAGTTTTGTTTTGATCGCGTGTGGAAGCTGTTGTGTTCGCGGATTTTAGAAAAATGGAAAAAGAGCAATATCGGTCGGTGATTCGATTCTTGTTTTTGGAAGGGAAATTGCGCAGCAAAATCAAAGAGCGCTTGGATGCTGTGTACGGTGACTCTTCTCCTTCGATGGCGACCGTCAAAAATTGGTTTAACGAGTTTCAACGTGGTCGCACGTCGGTTTTTGATGAGCCACGCCCAGGTGCCCCGAAATTGGCTACGGAGGAAAACGTGACAAAAATCCACGATCTCGTATTGGCAGACCGTCGATTAAAGGTGCGTGAGATAGCTGAAACAGTAGGCATCTCAAAAGACCGCGTGTGTCATATCCTGCATGAAATTTTGGGCATGAGAAAGCTGTCGGCGCGATGGGTGCCGCGTTTGCTCACTCCGGACAACAAGCGCAACCGTGAGACCACTTCAAAGCAGTGTTTGACGCTGTTTAAGCGCAATCCGAAGGAGTTTCTGCGTCGTTTCGTGACCATCGACGAAACATAGATCCACTGGTACACACCAGAGACCAAGGAACAATCGAAACAGTGGACTTTACCCGGCGAACGTGCTCCGAAGAAGGTAAAGACTGTCCTTTCGGCCGGAAAGGTGATGGCCACCGTTTTCTGGGATTCACAAGGTGTGATCTACATTGACTACCTGGAGAAGGGCAAAACGGTCACAGGGCTCTACTATGCCGAATTATTGGGCCGATTCGACGTCGAATTACAGAAAAAACGGCCCCATTTGGCGAAGAAAAAAGTGCTCTTTCATCATGATAACGCACCAGCTCATTCGTCCGCAATCGCCACAGCAAAACTGGTCGAATTGCACTACGAACTGCTGCCCCATCCACCATATTCTCCAGATTTGGCCCCGTGCGACTTTTTTTTGTTTCCAAACTTGAAAAAGTCACTCGCCGGGCAGAAATTTGAGTCGAATGAGGAGGTCATCGCCGCCACGGAGGCCTACTTTGCAGACCTCGAGAAAACGTATTTTTCAGATGAATTAAAGAAGTTGGAGCATCGCTGGGTCAAGTGTATCGAGCTAAAAGGAGAATATGTTGAAAAATAAATCGCCACTTTTCCAAAATTTTCGTTTTTCTTTTGTAGGCTAAGTACTTATCGGACTGCCCTCGTATAATGTTCATAAAGGATCATATAGCTATCTCACTCTAACACACGTCTAGTATATATCGTATATTATAATCCAGTATTGCCCTTTTTTTTTTTTTGGTAACGGAGGAAATCCTTTATGGATACCCGCGGGGTTCGGGGGAACCCCACGGGTTATGCGGGACTCACCGGGAAGCAAGTGAGCTTCCCGGCATACCCGCTAAAACCCCCCCGGGGTAGCCTTCCCAAGCCCTGACTGAGAGGGGGAGAGGAATCACCCTATGGTATGCGTCTCTCCCCCTCTCGGGCTGGCCCTTTTTGGCTAGGGCCTCACCTCGCTAAACGAGTTATTTTTGGGGGGGGGAGCCGGGCTCCAACGGCCCCCACCACCCTACTGGGGGACTGATCAGCCGAGAGCCCCCGCTCTCGGCTGGCCCCCGCTGGGAGAGAGTGAACCTCCCCCAGCTTGTACGCCCAAGGGGGAGGGAGGGGAGAGAGAGAAAGACGCTCCCCTTCCCTCACCCATGGGAAGAGAGTCCCGAAGGATAGGCCGGGCAAATGGTTGGGTTGAGGAACTCAACCCAACCCGGCCCGACCCATCCCGATTTACGGGAACTCCCCGCCCAAAATGGCCTCCTGTTAGGGAGGGATGAGAGTGCTGGGGGCTCCCCCGAAGGGTTGTATGGGCCGAGATGAGACCCAGCTCCCGGGGGAACCCCCCATCCAACGACGCAAGACCCCCCAACCCGGGGGGCCAGAAATGGGAGAGGGTCAAGACCATCCCCTGAAAAATGAACTCCTGTGAGGGAGTATGGTCACGCGGACCCCCTATCCAGTATTGCCCTCTCACTCGCACCCATATTGATTTTGTAATGTTAATACGAGAGAACAATTAATTAACAATTTATAAAATCTAATTTAACCAATGAAAAGAATGAAAATTATAGAATAAACAATCCTAATTACATTTATTTAAATAAGTAGCCGTTCTCTTGTTTTAGCAATTTTAAAGCGTTATTAAATGAATTTGCGTATAGAATATTACTTGTTTTATTAGTGATGATGTAATCATGATGACGTAATAACACGAGAACAAATAATTAATAATTTTCACTAGCAAGTATAATCATTCAAAAGAGGAGAAAATCCCATGTAAATAATCTTAATAATAATTTTTTATAAGAACAATCGTTCTCCTGTTATTACAATTTTAATCCTAGCGTTATTAAACGTTATCAGTATAAAATAATTAAACGTATTAATAGCGTCAATGCATATTCGCTTATATTAATAATTACATTATATTCATATTATTAAGTTAACAAGCAGAAGCACGAGAATAATTTCAATAACTTAATAATTTAATTTAACGAAGAAATAATTCAAATAATAAATCTTTCATTCTCTTGCTCTTGCCAGAAAATTCCCAGACGGTGACATCATGCAAAAACAATTAGAACTAATAAATAATAATTTTCACTAACAATTATAATCAAATGAAAGAGGAAATTTTTCTAAATAAATAATTCTAATGTTCTTTAAAATAAGAAGCCGTTCAATTGTTATTGCGTTCTAAAGTTTAGCGTTATTAAATGTATTCGCATATATAATATTAAACGTCGATGATGTAATGCAATTAGCACAAGAACGATTAATTAATAATTTTAACATTAAAGTATAACTACTGAAAAGAGGAGAAACAACCAAATAATTAATTCAAATAATGTATTTCAGAATATCCATTCGTTCTTTCGCTATTGCAAATTAAACTAGTTATTATTCGATATCCTTATATGGACATTCGTTCTCTCGACATGCCCATATATGGTAATGCGAATCGTCGATGAAATCATACCGTCGATGATGTCATGCAAGAACACGAAAACCAAAAAATAAGAATTCCATAACGAAACTATATTCTAAAGAAAGAGCAGAATTTGTCGATAAAAAAATCTTAATATTATAAATTGAAATCTTTTACCGTTTCCCTGTTATTGCATAAAATGTAAAAGAAAAATATCAAATTACATTAAGATTATGAGTCACCGATGAGTCACCCGATGAATCATAGATGAAATCTCGAAGATGCGGCATCTCTTTGTAATTCGTAGTCATAACAATCTTCGATGCGGCAAATCCTTTGTAATATGATTCTCTCGCCGCGGCAAACCTTTGTGAGTCACGAATTAATCAAGTTTCAATACCTCTTCCCACACACCGCAAGTATCCCTCTGCCTAGTTTACAACTTTATTATATAAGGCGTTCAATTTCAGAGCGCAGCGTCTATTCTCGTTCAATTCTCTAAGTGTTAACATCGTTTGTAAAAGGAAGAGACTTCCGTGGAACATTAGTTCTCGAGTTGTCTCGACCTTAGAAGTGATTTTAATGTAATAACGACTTAGTCTCGTACGAGCGAAACGGAAGGTGCGACTTAGTTTCTGAACAAGTGAATATTGTCAAAGAAAAGAGTTGTGTCACTCTTTGCCTAGGAGTTTTGACGACATTTCAAATTTCTTTTATTTCATTTAAGCTTCATTTCTTTACACTTATAAACTATAATCCACCTACTGTTTGCGCTGCGTACTACAATTACTTTTATTCTAATATCTTGCATCTATATTTATAAGACCACTACTCGTTCTTCATACTTATAATATCTTATAACAATTTATACTTACACTATTTTGCTATACTTCATACTATTTCGTAAGTCAAGACACTTATTATTACGACGATTTATTTGATTATTGATTACCAGATACCATATTCCTTAATCCGACAACACGTTTAGTATCCGCAGACATTTAACGCCTGCGTTTGGTTTTAACGGTTGTCATTCCTATTCTTAAACCATTCCATGATTTTATAAATCCTTGTCGAGCAACTTTATAGTATTATAACAATCCCCTTTACGATTTCTTTCTTTAACTAACTACTTTTGTTTCTCACACATTCTATATTCCGTGTTGAGAGACTCTCTAATTTCTTTTGTTTCCCACGTACTCTATATTCCACGTTGAGAGACTCTTTAACAACTTCCGCAAATCATTTAACCTTGTTCTTTCCCAATTAATTGTCAAATCCCTTTGTGACTGAAACTGAATCTCCGTTTCCTTTATATCAAGTCTTTGAGTTTGAACGTTATACCCAAGGAGTTGTTACGATTCAGTCGTTGTCCATAGCTAAGCCCGGTCTGATCTGGTCGCTGTGCCAAAGGTGCTCCTGAGGATGGCCCCATATCTGATCTGAGCACTATGGTCTGGTGTTGCGAATTGGTCGATTCCCACGTGTGTAGCCTCTAACTGATTTGGTTGCAATGCCGAGGGTGCTCCTGAAGATTGTACCACGTCGGATTTAGTCGCTGCCAAAGGGTATGATCATAGACTGATTTGGTCGCTAACGAGGAGCGTAGCCCCACATTAGACTTGGTCACTACCTAAGTGTTGGCTCCCAATTCTGTTAAGAATTCCTTGACGTATTTATTATAATTTACTTTCCCATATGCCCAATAAAAGAGAGCGTCGAACACAAATAAAGAGATTAAAGTTTCAAATCAAAACAGCTATTGACCCAAATCAAGACCCTACTCCTTTATTCCAGGCCTTAATGCAATAAGAAAACCAAGACGAGTCTGAATTACCTAAAGTAGAATCATTTTCTTCCTCACCACCTTTTATATTACCTGATATATTACCCGAAGGAAATTCCTAGGTAAACGCTGCAGCTCCAATCGACGAAAAGGATACTATTCCTTTCTTCGAGGGAGACATCGTTCCTCAGCTAATCCAGAACGATCCGTCGAACTTAAACGAACATAATTCACTACTAGAATCATTATTGACCGTCTTCAATTCTGACTATCAACCAAACTTCGACGATATCGAAGAAGAAGAAGGAACAGACTTATCCGATTTAATTAACGACATTCTTAATGAATGAATCTCCCTTCCGGCATACCCACTAAAACCCCTGAGGGTGACCTTCCTTGGCCCGTAATGAGGGGGAGCAGGGTATCGCCTAGAAGGCATTCTTCTTGCTCCCCCTCGGGCGTGGCCATTGCTGGCCCCTGTCCTGGGGGAGGGAGTTGTAGAGTTGACCCTCCCTCCCCATGTTAGTTGCCAAACTCGGGGAAGGCCCAGTCACCAGGAACCTTCCCCCGCCCCCCTGGATATTAAAAGGGGGGCCGCCCCCTGATGGTATGGGACTAAGGGGGACTGGGGGCCCCCACCCCCAGCCGCCCCTTCTTTTTCCGTTTTTTTGCCTTAAGGTGGAGGTCAACGGGGGGGGGAGGCCGCCCCCTGATGGTATGGGACTAAGGGGGACTGGGGGCCCCCACCCCCAGCCGCCCCTTCTTTTTCCGTTTCTTTGCCTTAGGGTGGAGGTCAACGGGGGGGAGGACCCTCCCCTTCCTCCAACCCCTTGGCGAAGAAACGATTCGCCTCGAGGCAATAGTCAGGGGGGGCGCCTCTGAGGCTTTTACCCTCCCTGACTTTGCCACAACTGACCCTTTCGAGCCTCGACCCAAGGACGCCGTCGTGTGGCAACGGAGTTCCCATCCAGGGTTCTCCGTTGCCATTTTTACAACGGCGCCCTTGATTCGGTCGATGCTCTTCGCACCTTGGGGGAGGACCTTTGCCAGGAACGAGATTCCTCGGCCCCCCCCCTGCAGAGGCCCTCGGCAATACGAGGGTCCTCCTGCCGGACCGCACCAACTAACATCTCCCACAACCGTACATGGTGTGGGAGAACGATGCCGTTCATCCAGGCGTCACACACCTGCTCAAAGGTGCAATTCTCCAGGGGAGAGCGGTGGCGGAGAACAAAGGAAACTGGCCCCAATGCCCCCGACCCGCCGCCCCCCTCCGAAGACCCCGGAAGAACCGGCATCTTCTGTCGGACAAGAGGGGGAGTGACCTCCCCCTCAAGAGCCCCCGTCTTGGTAGAGGCACTGGGAGGAGGCTTATCCCTCCCCCCAGACCCCCTAACTTTGGCCATTCTCGTGGCCAGGAAGGCGGCGTCCTTCCTCAAGGACGCCACCGCCAACTCCATAGCCGTGGGGGGAACCTCAGTTCCCCCCTTAAGTAACCCTCCCTTTGGCGTAATTTTTACGGCAGGGGGGACAGCTGTCCACGCTCTCACCCCCGCATCAGTCAGCCTGCAAAGGCTGACCACGGGGGTGAGGCGGGACAGCTTGGAGTCCTCCTCTATCGAAGAAAGAGGGAGGGAGAGATCTCCCCAAACAACCACTCCCCCGGAGGACCCAGTCAAGGATTCCATGGGGGGGGGCTGCTTCCTCCACATCTGTCACCGCCTCGGCGGCGACGTCCACCTCCATCATCCCCCCCGCGGAAAAATCCGACCGGGGGGGTGGGTCCTCCCGCAGGGGAGAATCCACCTCCATTACCACCACCTGGGGAGGGGACACCCCGACCAGCGGGGGCCCCTCCCCAGGAGCCGAAGGAGGGAGTGTGACCTTCTCTCCTTTATTCCTATTTCTCCTTGTTTTCCCCCCTTTCCGAGGGGGAACCGCCGGGCACGTGGGCCCACCAATGCGGTGAGACGCCACGTGCCCGGCCTCCTCGCACTTAGGACAGTGTGCGGCCTTCGCCGCACACTGCCCAACCAGGTGTCCCTCCACCCCGCATCGGAGACAGACCTTGCTCCGATCGGCGGTGGAGGGACATCTCCTCCTGATGTGCCCCCTCGCCAGACATTTAAAACATCGTGGCGAGGGGACTACCACGACCTCCAGGGTGGTCTGCGTGCCCACCGTCCTCTTAGAGCACGCAGACCACCCCTTCCTCCTCCCTACCACCGAGGCGTACGACGACGCGAACGCCCCGGTGGCAGGGGAGGGAGGATTTACCCCCCCCCCAAACACCTCACACATCCCGGAGAGTGGGTCTCCGGGACCCGAGCGCTATAACGCCCCCTCTCCTCCACAAAATGGAGGAGCACCTCCAAGATTCTCCGGGCCAAAACCCGAAGAGAAGCCTCATCACCCGCGGTCGCCATGTAGTGCGGGGCGCCTGCGTAACACGCCCCGGACCGCCCGTCGTCCGATGACGACACAGGGGGGGCCGGAACCATACCCCCCCTGCGCCGGCCCTTGAGGGTCCGGTCCCTCTGAGGCGGTACGTCATTATCTATATTTTTCATCCTACCATAAAATGTAATTTTTTTACGTGGTTGTCTTCCACGGGGGGGTTATTTCGGAGCCCCCCACTCCTAGGCCAATTGGTATCACCCACCTCACGGGTCCGGCCTACCCGGGTTTTTTAACATGGTTTTCCTTCCATCGCACCACGCGTGGTGCGGGCTGGGCCGGAGTCCACGGGCTATGCTCCTAGAAACCGCCCCAGCCCCACCGCCGCCCCCGGCCACGACATCGGAATATGTCCGAGCGGCCCGGGAGCGGCACCATCCCAAAAAGTGGGACGCCGGAAACCCCACCCCATGCCAGGTGGCATGACCCAAACGGCATCCACCCCAGACACAGGGGGGGGGGCCAGCACCCACATCGCCCCGGTGCGCTCTTAGACCCCGGAATGAATTCCGGGGAGCCCCTCCACCACGACAAGGTGGCGCCATCGGAGAGGATTATTGTTTTATTCTAATCAAGATCATTGTTTTAACGCCACACTCAACATTATCATTATATAATCGTCGCAACATTTACTTCTACGATTAACCTTACGACTTTTAAATACTAGCATTATATCCAAGATGCAAGGAAAATAACCACATTCAACGTTATAATCGACATTTATTAAGGGAAAATAAACATATATTTTTGACGATACATTCTACCGATTTATCCTCGTCTCCTTATTAAACATTCCGCCACACCTCGAACGACAAAGGATCTTGCTCTCGGCGTACCCAGGATATAGCCGGCCCAGCAGGTTGTCCTAAAAACAAATAGAGAGCACCTTCAGAACAACCACCGAGGTAGGTTCTATGAGGGATAAGCCGTGACATAATAAAGCGTTATATTTCGGTGGTAACGGTGGGATTCTCCCCAGCCAAACCGCCAGGACGTAACACTGGAGCGAAACTAGACGAGACGAATGATAGAGGAATTGGATCAGATCGAGTCGAAAGCGCTTGAGCTGCCGTATAAGAAACGGCTGTAGTCGCCGACTTGACGCTGCTGGGAACGCTGTAAATTGGAGTGAAACTAGACGAGACGAATAATAGAGGAATCGGACCAGATCGGGTCGAAAGCGCTTGAGCTGCCGTATAAGAAACGGCTGTAGTCACCGACTTGACGCTGCTGGGAACGCTGCAAACTGGAGTGAAACTAGACGAAACGAATAATAGAGGAATCGGACGAGATCGGGTCGAAAGCGCTTGAGCTGCCGTATAAGAAACGGCTGTAGTCGCTGACTTGACGCTGCTGGGAACGCTGCAAACTGGAATAAAACTAGACGAGACGAATGGTAGAGGAATCGGACCAGATCGGGTCGAAAGCGCTTGAGCTGCCGTAGAAGAAACGGCTGTAGTAGCTAACCTGACACTGCTGGGAACGCTGAAAATGTAGCAAACTAGACGAGACGAATGATAGAGGAATAGGACTGCATCGGGTCGAAAGTGCTTGAGCTGCCGTAGAAGAAACGGCTGTAGTCGCTGACCTGACACTGCTGGGAACGCTGAAAATGTAGTAAAACTAGACGAATGGTAGAGGAATCGGACTACATCGGGTCGAAAGTGTTGGAACTGCCATTGAAGGAACAGGTCAAAGTTGCTGACTTGACCTTGCTGGGAACGCTGAAACTGGAGTAAAAATAGAAGAGAAAAATGAGAAAGGAATCGGACTCGATCCGGTAGAAAGTGCTTGAGCTGCCATAGAAGAAACGGTTGGAATTGCTGACTTGACTCCGCTGGGAACGCTGAAACTGGAGTAAAAATAGAAGAGAAAGATGCATCACATTCAAAACCCCCGCGCCCCTGGATCGCGCCACCCCGATAAGGAAGGGGATGGGCACGATTGCGCCACCCACGGATAGATGACGGATCGATAGCGTCGCGACTCTCTCTTGCGTGCGAGCCGTCATAGAGGAAAGAAGCGAGGCCGAGCCAAGAATATTTGTAGTGGGCTTGTAGATATCGCGGCTGAGTTTGTGGGAACAAGCGGATCCTCGTCGCTAGGAGAGGCCTACCCAGGGAGGTGAGCGTTTATCATCGGTGAGGTTGCTCGTTATCTATTGCCCGTTATTTTCTGTACAGCCACGCGCTCGCGAAGGGGGGTGACATTCGCGTTCTGATGTCGACGCGATTATTGGTGTTAATGAGCCGTCCTTTAAGACGTGTAGATTTTCGCGCTAGCGATCGACATCAAGTGCGTGGGGTCCCCTTTCCGCGGCCGGAAGCTTCGCGAAAGTATTGTTTTGTGTGTACGTACGAGGAAACGCAACTTGGCAAGCGGGTCGTCCGGATTTCCGCGGATATCGAGTGTGATCGGCGTTGTTTCGCGATTATTGTGTAGGTGGTGTGTTCTTTCGCGCTATCTTCGAGTTATCGCGCCGTTATCGCGAACACCGAGTGTGACTGTGTGGCACCCTGTTCCTCTGCCGACGTAGAAGTTAGTTTTTCTCACGCAATCGGTGATCGGATTGTCATCGCGTTTCGTGTGTAAATTCGACGCGTGTGCGACGCATCTGGCGCCCAACGAATTGGTGATTGGCAATTCGGAGATTGCCGGAAGCGCGAGAAGCTTTCACGAGGAGGACGCGTTGTCATCCGCCGTTTTTATTTTTTTGATCCGCGTCGCGGCGTAGCGATGCCGGGGGCGTTCGCGCGCGCACCTCGCGACGACGTGACAATGTATATATGTATTACATGTTAATTAGGTGTATGACTGTGTATGTGTGCCTAACAACAAAACAACACTTATTAAATTATGTGATAAAATCTTGCATAAAAATTATAATCTGTAATTATGTACATAAGTATATTTACAAAAATAAATGTATAAGTATTAATGTTTTGCAAAATATTGATAACTGTTTGCGCAATTAATTTCGAAACAGTATTTCGATAAAACTATGTAGTGATGTGAATCATCTTATTGTTAGTGGTATAATCACAAAATTGGAAAGAAGTTGTTCAATAATTAAAAGAAAATGTTTAGCTGTATTATGTAATAAAATATTTATAAGTATAATTAATCCATATACACGTTTAGAAAAATGTATAATTATTCCTAAATTATAATGTAGAAATGCAACATGAAATATTACACATTCATCATGGCAACATTTTAAATAAAAAATTAAATGATTTTCTATAAAACAACCCGTAGTCTCGAACGCTTGGGCTAGTTCGTCGTATCCGGGATTCGAAGGGTTAAATGAGCAATGCGAAGTTTAGGAAAAAACAAATAACAATTTTTTAAAGAGATAATGCTGTGATATACAATGTTATTTCGCTGGGTGCAAGGTGTGTCGTGGGAGCGCGCGCGGTGAATCACACACACGCGTATGTACGGCACTGAATAATATCGCACGTGATCGGCGCATGTTTTCGTCGCGGGACTCTGTACCGACGGTTGAAATCTCGTATTTGTGACGTTGGTTTAAAAGGCTGCGGTGTAAGTCGATTTTCGTGTGCACGGAGATACATGCGCGAAATACGGTGGGTGGAAAACCGTGGGTTTTACCGGATAAAATCGTCGGGCCGAGACACTCGGCGGTAGTGGAGAACACTCCACTGCGCGCTGGTCGACGTCTTCTACGGGATAGGTACTTCATGATGGGTGCGTTGAGAGTCGAGAAACCTCGACGGAGGCAGAGTACGCTCTACCCCGCGTCTCGTATTGCGTCGGGATCCTACGGTTGGCAACGGTCGAGAATCCTCGGCAGAGGCAGAGTACTCTCTACCCCTGACGTTGTTACCCGGAAAGTTTGATCTAGGAGGCGATCACCGAGAACACTCGGTGGAAACCGAGAATGCACGACTTCCTGGTGCTGTCGCTCTGGAAAAAGGCTCTGGATAGCTTACTTGCTTCGGCTTATCGCTTCGGCTCGTTAGCTCCGGAATCGGTATCTTGTTAATTCCGAGCGCCTTTTTATACTTGAAAAACGCTCGAAATTCGGGAAAGGGAATTATCCCCCGCCAGTGAAACGCGCGTGCAGGGATTACGGCATGGAGCAGGAGAATGATCCTGACGTCACGCTTTCGCTCGTTGACGCTCGGATTTTCCAGGAATTGCTCGGAGTCGGGTATCGTGAGGTTGTGTGCCTCTAGCACGCATTACGAGCGTTCTGTGATTAAGGGGGTATTCTACTTTGTCAGGTCAAAAAAATCGATTTTTTTTTTCATATTTTTAATCCTTATAGTCTGTAGAATATCTCCATAGAGGGCTTTAAAGAAATTCGAAATATTAACGGAACTATAGCGTTGAGAACCGGCTGCACAATCGTCAGCGCGCCATTTGTCTGCAAGTACCTGAGCGTACCCGCTGAGAGATCTTTATTCTTTCCCCAACTTCCCTTTCTACAACACATTTCGGTTCCTTGTTTTATCCTTAAAGGTTGTTTGTATTCGTAAGCAGTTTCTTACGAATCCTTAAACTCAATGATTTGGACATTTTCGCCGAAGCACATACATTCCGGCAAAACTATAGTCGACATAGCCACATACTTGGCTGTATGCATTTTTAATGATGGATTTAACAATATTTTAAAAATAATGGAGACCATGGGTATTCAAATTGGGCCCGATGCACACAATTTTGTAGCTTTGCGGGATGAAAATCGAATAAATCGATCCGAGCTTCGAGCATCTGCGATGACAAAAGAGGCGAGAACAGTGGCTCGAGAGGAGAGAGCAGCAAGGGAAGCAATGTTTGAGGCAGATGAAGGTCAACTTTATGACCCCGGAATCGACGATTAATGTAAGTCCATCATTATTTATATAAAAATCTTAAGGAAAACTTTAAACGCTGTTTTCTCGAAATACACTTTTTTGAACTGGCGACCACGATTGAGAGAAAACCACTGGACCGATCTTCACCAACTTTTGCAGGCTTATAAAATAAACATCCCTTTATCGCCGGAACTAGAATTATCTTGATATGTCCATTTTTTATATTTTTACTCGGACTCAGAAATATACAAAAATAGACAAAAAATAGAATTTTTTTTTAAACACGTGCCATTTATTTATTTATTAAACAAAATGAATAATTCTAGTTCCGGCGATAGCTGCAGGTGTTCTAATTAAAATGAAGTTTGATTTTTTAACTTTGGTTCACAGGAAGTCCGGAATCATGGTCGCCGATGAACCGTGCACACGATGCAGAGGTGAAATAAATATAACATAACTTAATTATTATACATATTTCTTATTTAAATAAAATTAATCTTTAAAATATGACAAATAAAGAGCAAAAAGAAATTTTTAAAAATATTTACCCCCAAAAATGTTTTCCCCCCAAAAATTCCTAAAAATCTCCTAGATAACAGCGCAACAAAGTAGAATACCCCCTTAATTTAAAAATTATGTGGGGCGTACTGCGCCCCGTGTGCCGCTTTTGACAGGTGTTTAGTCTCGCGGAACGATGCATTTTGTGGGGTTCGTTACATCTAAATAATTATAAAGTATTGATATCCCAAATTTTTAGATTTGTCTAATTTTTGGCAAATATTATTTCGAAATTTTATTCTGACAAAACTGTTGCGTTATGGCGTATCATTTTAGCACAATTATTGCGAAATTTTCGTTAATTTATGATACCATTTTCGTGCAATATTTGCCTATTGGGGTAATTGTACTAAAACTAAATGGAAGGTAACTAAAAATTAAATTGCAAACAATATAATTTCTCCTATTTCTAACGCAATATAAATCTTTGATGATCTATAGATTGTTTACACATTGTATAAATGACACGTTGTATAGTATACATATAATATACAGTAGCGCTCAAAAGTATTTTGACAACAAGAAATTCTTTAATTCTTTAATTCTTTAATTCTTTTCTTTAATTCTTTAATTCTTTATTCTTTTTTTTTCTTTTTCTTTAATTCTTTAATTCTTTAGCTCTTAAGGAGAAGTGGGAAAAAATTCCTTTGGATCGAATACAGAAGTTAGTCGACTCGATGCCGGCTCGTTGCAATGCTGTCATAAAGGCTAATGGATATGCTACTAAATATTGATTTATTTAAAAATAAAGATGATGTTTAAGCGTTAAAATTTTTTATTTAATTACAGTATCAAAATACTTTTGATCAATCATGTTCTTTATTTCTAGCTTGGTTTTGTAATTTTGTTATCAAACTACAATTTCTTTTACAAAAATATGTAGACAAATCAAGTTTCTTCCAATAAAAAATAGTTGTATATTTGTGTCTTTATTTGTATTACATTAGCTCAATTATTGTCCTTGTCAAAATACTTTTGAGCGCTACTGTATATTATCTATATTTTACACGTAAACACCTAATCCTGATTAAAAGCAAAGTTGGGCGTATAAAATGTAATTTATTAGGTGTACAACTTTGCTTCCGCCGTTTTTTTTCCGAAATTCGAGGCTTTAATGTAAAAAACTGGTTATACATTTATAATTCAAAGTATTGTCCATCGCTGGCCACTACTTTCTCCTATCTTTCGGGCAGCGTACGAATCCCGCGTCGAAAAAACTGGTCATCTTTTGAGACGATCCACGAATCGATCCAATTTTTTACTTCTTCATAAGACCGGAAGTGCTGGTCAGCCAGGCCGTGTGCCATTGATCGAAACAAGTGATAGTCAGAGGGAACAACGTCTGGAGAATACGGCGGGTGGGGTAGGACTTCCCATTTCAATGTTTCCAAGTATGTCTTGACCACTTTCGTAACATGGGGTCGAGCATTGTCATGTTGCAAAATCACTTTATCGTCTCTCTCGTTGTATTGCGGCCGTTTGTCTTTCAATGCTCGGCTCAAAAGCATCAATTGCGTTCGATACCGATCGCCTGTGATTGTTTTAGTCGGTTTTAACAGCTCATAATACACTATGCTGAGCTGGTCCCACCAAATATAGAGCATAACCTTAGAGCCGTGAATATTCGGTTTGGCCGTCGACGTGGAAGCACGGGAACTCCCCATGATTTTCTGCGTTTGGGGTTATCGTAATGAATCCATTTTTCGTCTCCAGTCACAATGTGATGCAGAAATCCCTTCCGTCTTTGCCTTTCAAGCAGCTGTTCACAAACAAACAAACCCGTTCAACATCTCTCGGCTTCAACTCGTACGGCACCCAATTTCCTTGCTTCTGAATCATTCCCATGGCTTTGAGGCGTTTTGAAATGGTTTGTTGAATCACTCCCTCGTGCCAATTCTTCTTGATTTTGACACGAGTCTTGATCAAGTAATGCCTCCAATTCTGCATCTTCGAAAACCTTCTCTCTTCCACCGCTATGCCGGTCTTCGACGTCAAAATCACTTGAAGCGTTCTTGAAGCGTTGAAACCACTTACGACACGTTTTTTCACTAATAGCAGCCTCACCTTAAGTATTTGAGAGCATTCGATGAACCTCAGCCGCAGATTTCTTCGCAGATATTGAAGCAGAAAATTAAAACCTCCCGTAAATGACGAGAATTTGGCTCGTAAACTGACATTTTCAATCGAGAATAACTTTATGATGCAGACACAAATCGACTAATGTTTCTATGGGGTTATGTTGACAGATGCCCAAGTTTATTGTATGACGTCTATGATCTATTTATTTCGACCACCACTTACCGCTAAAGCCATCTATAGGAAAATGGCGGAAGCAAAGTTGTACACCTAATATAAATATTAGTCATTTACGTTTTTTTAATATTC
>CABEGB010000516.1:0-29281 GCA_901521435.1 Crematogaster levior | reverse complement strand
TATTCGTATACGTAGCACAATAGCGCAGCAGCGATCAGCTGATTCCGCGAAACACAGCACGCGGTGACCACGTGCGCCGCGAGTCACGTACACCGCGCGGGTGCAGCCCTGACGCAAGGTGCACTCGCACCGCTCGCGACACCGCGCCGCGGCTCGCGCGGCTATTAGCCGCTCGTCACGCGCCTCGCGCGCCCGCCGCGCGCGATACAACTAGCATGTTTCGTCCGGTACAACCGGAGGCGGGCGGAATGTTCGCGAGCGAACGAAGGGCTCCGCCAAGCCCTTATCACGCTGCATTGCATCGCCTGTGTTGCATGGCCTGTGCAACATAGGTGGTGCAATGCAGCACTAACATAGGTGGAAAGTAGCGGCAGTCATGTGTGTTACACCGCACACATTACTGTCGCTGCTCTCCATTCACGCAGCACGCGGGACTTATGTCCCGATCGGCGATACAACTCGAACTTAGCCGCGCTCACGCGGAGCGCGCAAGCAGCGAAACAGCGGTGCTGCCGCTGCCGTAAATTCAAAAGACCTGAGTCATCGTCCCCAATGTTTTATGTCGAATTATATTTATGCCAATGTATTTATATAGCATCTTCCGGGCCTTTCTGGAGTGTTCCTTTTATGTCGTCATTTCCTTCAAGAGGAAGTGACGACAGGAAGGAGCATTCCAGAAAAGCTCAGTATAAAAACGGATGCAAGGTGGGGACGATTGCCAGTCTACGGAGAGCAATCGAGGTACGACCCGCATTTCTTTAAGTTTCGAAAGCGCACAGTAAGGATAGCAGCCAGCTAATCCATCGCGAATCAGATTCGCATCAACAAAGTCGCCTGCTTTGTTGAAAATCACGCGAGCATCACTGGAGTCGCCTGCTCCACGCGCCCGCGAGTTGCGTTCGCACGCATTGCGACGCGTTCGGTGTCTCGCGCCGCTCGTCGCGGATTCTCACTGTCCGTGCAGTGTCCAGTGCCGTGCACTGAACCGAGTTCGCCCTGTAAATATTAACTGTACATATAACTTTATTTCTTGTGACTCTTGTATTGTTCTGTGCAAATATACTTTATTGTTCGTTACAAAACTTGCGTGATTTACTGTGTGTGCGTGCTCGTCATTTCTCTCCTGACTGATCCGTTAAGTCTCGTACACTTATTTATTTTCACGCAAGTAAATTCGGTTTTCCTTGAAGTTTTAATATTCACAAAAGACGCCTTTCGGTTCGACGCGTGAATTATCTCAACTCGTACAACTCATCGCGCTGTGTTTGATCCGGCACTCTCTTATATACTACCAAAATCGCGAAGAAGGTCGCTAACACGTGAGTTTCGGCAAGGTAGCACGTGATAGCTTTTCGGACGACCGACAATAATAACGTGTTTGTGAGCGTGACGATTCCTTTTATATATTCTTATAGAATTGACTATTTTATTTTATTTTACTTTCTTAATTGTGATCATGTAATTTAAATTATTTTTCCCAATTGCAAACAAGATATTAATGAAAGGCAATTAATAATTGATAAGACTCATGGTTTTGACAAACAAAATGAGTTGTCAAAAGACAGCAATAAATTACACAAGCCTGCGAATTTTGGCTTTGTCCGGTTGTTTGAGATCGGCGAGTCGTTTCCCGTAGTTTTCGATGCGCTGAATCCGAATCTGGCAATGAAAACTTCCCATCACGTCAGGATTTTGAGAAAAGTGGGGTTAAAACCCCACAAAATCGCATTTTTGGTACTTTTTGAAAATTTGTACCGGGTAAACCAGACGTGCTAGGAACTTTCTGTAGCGGTTAAATCAAAGCTTAAACCTTGTAGTCTACAAACGAATTGCGAAATATTCAACAACGCACTAAATAAGTCGGAAAACACAATTTTTTAAGAGAGGTCAAAGGGAAAAATAGGCTCACAATGTCAGTAATTATACTCGATTTTGAAAATTGATTAGATTCGCTTGAAGCTTGTTATTTAGTGGTTTTTGGGGTCGCTGAATTCGAATATGGAATCAGATTTTGAAAATTCGAAATGGAGGATCCAATATGGCGGACAAATTTTTTGTAAATCAAACAGATTCGCTTGAAGCTTGCTACTTGGATTAATCAATTCAGGATTCATGTTAAAATGTCGCAGCAAAGGTAGACCGTTTTGCCTTAAAATGAATATAATTTCTAAGTTTACCAAAGTGAACCGCGTGGAGGTGGTCTACATCTCACTTCTTTTTTTGTTTTTTTTTTTTTTTTTTGCTTTTTTGTTTTTTTTTTTAATTTTTTGTTTTCAATTTTTTGCTTTTTTTTATTTTTTTGTTTTTTTTTAATTTTATACGGCTTTTCTTTACTTTTTAAACTTTTATTTTATTTTTAAATATCATTTATTGCAGTTGAAGCTCATTCTTAAATGGAAAACTTGTGATTGTCGAAACTACGCTTTCTTGACTTCTTCTTATGGATTCTATCAATGTCGTCACGCTTAAGCGTCCAGCAATAGTCAGCTAACATTTTGGCATCCCACCTTCCCTGATACCTTCTCTCCATCTCTTTTATATCTTGGTGAAATCTTTCACCTTGCTCTTCGCTCACATCTCCCAGGCTGCCTTCAGGGAAAAAGTCGATATGGTCATGTAAAAAATGAATTTTTAAACTCATGTTGCATCTTAAGTTCTTGAATTTAGTGAGCATATTGCGTACAATGGATTTATAGTTCGGAGCTTTATTGTTCCCTAAAAAGTTAATTATAACCAGTTTTAACGCATCCCAAGCTTCTTTCTCAACAGAAATCATAGTTTTTTCAAACTGTACATCTTTCATCAGCAATCTAATTTGAGGCCCAATAAAAATCCCTTCTTTAATTTTCGCATCACTCAAGTGAGGAAACTTAGTGCAGAGATATTTGAAGCAATCCCCTTCTTTATTTAAGGCCTTCACAAATTGTTTCATGAGTCCCAATTTAATGTGAAGTGGAGGCAGCAATATTTTAGCAGGATCAACAAGAGACTTATGAACTACATTTTTTTCCCCGATTCTTAAGCTCTTTCTAGTTTCCCACTTCTTTTTTGTCCAATGTAGATCTCTAGCTCTACTGTCCCACTCGCACAAAAAACATGGGAATTTTGTATAACCAGCTTGCTGACCCAAAAGCATGCACAAAATTTTTAGATCGCCACAAAGCATCCATTGATGCGCTTCATATTCAATTGCGTTTAAAACTGTAACCAAGTTTTCGTATGTTTCTTTTAGATAAACCGAGTGTGCAATTGGAACTGCTGAATATATATTCCCATTATGAAGAAGAACAACTTTTAGACTTCTTTTTGAAGAGTCGATAAAGAGTCTCCAATCATTTGGGGAATATTTATCAAGCCCTAAATCCTTAACTAGATCCTCTATGTTGTTGCAAAAAACCAATGAATTTTCTTCAGAAAAATACGGCAGAAATTTTTGTTCGCGATGCCTGTACCAGTAAAACGTTGTTTTAGCGTCTAATAAATTTCGCTCTTTCAGCCTGGATCCAAGAATTTCGGCGTTCTCTTTTGAAAGACCTAGGTCTCTCACTAAATCATTTAAAGCATTTTGTGTAAAAGGGTTCATTGCTTTGTTAACAGTTAAAGAGTCTGCATTATTGGAATCATCTTCATCAACAACATCATCGGTATTCTTCTCATCATCTGCAATATCATCATTCAATGTGGAAGGAGGAGTCGAATTGAATGTTTGAAGATGTAAAGAAATATCAGTTTCACAGAAAGTAGGCAGTGTTACACATGAGATATTAGGGTAGGCGATACTACCTTTATTTTTACTACTGTAACCTACAACAGAGCATTTACAAAAATAACAATCATCTGTATGATTGGTAGGTTCACGCCAAATCATTGGACTAGTAAAACTCATACCTTTTCTATTTCCTGCTTTCCATCCTCGCAATGTTTCCACACAACTTCTACATACTTTATGGGGCACCCATTTCTTTTCCTGATGACAAATATCTCTATTGAAATATTCGAAATAACTTTGGCGTACGAAATCAGTGATCGGCTGACTTTGTTTAGGTAGAGAATATCTGCCACATATACAGGGTGACCCATTTTAATCCCTCAGTCGAAATATCTTCCAGGGAGTTGGTCCTATCAAAAAATGTTTCAGACAAAAGTTATTTGGTTTCGAGGGGCCCATAAGATGATACCATTGGTTTGGCCTTGAAGAATTATTTGAAAGTTACATGAAAGTCACCTCAATTTTTTTAAATGGCATTCCCTATTTTTTATTACATATTCTTGTAGCTGACTTCAAGAGCTTTCCAAAACACTATAATAAAGTATTTTTTTATTAAGTATTTTCCGAGTTATAAAGCTTGAAATAATTTCATAATTTTACATAAACTGTAAAATATCTCGTAAAATATTTACTTTTCGATGACCTTATCTCAATACTTTTATGCACAGAATAATGAGAGGAATCAATTGGTGTAAAGAAAACACATAGTTGTTTTTAAGAAAAAATATGTAATTGTTAGTTACAAATTGCATATTTTTTCTTAAAAACAACTATGTGTTTTCTTGACACCAATTGGTTCCTCTCATTATTCTGTGCATAAAAGTATTGAGGTAAGGTCATCGAAAAGTAAATATTTTACGAGATATTTTACAGTTTATGTAAAATTATGAAATTATTTCAAGCTTTATAACTCGGAAAATACTTAATAAAAAAATACTTTATTATAGTGTTTTGGAAAGCTCTTGAAGTCAGCTACAAGAATATGTAATAAAAAATAGGGAATGCCATTTAAAAAAATTGAGGTGACTTTCATGTAACTTTCAAATAATTCTTCAAGGCCAAACCAATGGTATCATCTTATGGGCCCCTCTAAACCAAATAACTTTTGTCTGAAACATTTTTTGATAGGACCAACTCCCTGGAAGATATTTCGACTGAGGGACTAAAATGGGTCACCCTGTATAGCAAAATTTATCTGGATCATTTATACAACGTCGAGAAGTCATTTTCAGAAACCAGCGATTATAAGAAATGCAAAATAAAAATGTTTGTCGTATAATTATAAGATCGAGAAAGAAAATGAAAAACACATAAAGATTAACCTTTAGCCAAAATCCGCAGATTTGTTAAGAGTGGAAACCCACAAAAAAGGCGAAGACTCAAAATTATAAACAGAGAGATGAATATCGATAACGAAACTGAAAAGTCTGTACTTGGAGCAATAAAGCTACTTTGTGTAATATATTCTGTAAATATTCTAAAGTTGTACATGCAACCTGTGACTTACGGTCCGATGCATTTATAATACAGTCGTTCAGTGTACTTCTTTTGAACCACTGTTTACTGTGCATTTATCAATATGAATCAGCCCGAATGCGCCTCGTATCTACCGAATAGTAAGCACTCGGCACGGTGTACTCGGCACTCGGCTCGGTTCGTGGCACTTCGGTGTCATTCGTTAGTCTTCGATAGAGCCGCCATCTTGCGTATACCAAATTCCACCAGCTTCAATTACTCACACAAATTTCCCGCTATGCCCTATCCATATCATATATATCAGTGATTCTGACCTTTTTGTTTCATAAATTCGCCATAGTGGAAGTAGCGTGGTACAGGCATCGCGAACAAAAATTTCTGCCGTATTTTTCTGAAGAAAATTCATTGGTTTTTTGCAACAACATAGAGGATCTACTTAACCCTTACCAACACGGTGTCAATCTGGATAGACACCTTTTTTCAAGATATTTTTTTTATTTTTTAAGTAATTAAAATTTGATTTTGTTGCAAATTTTTGCTTATTTATTTTAGCAAGATGTTTAGAAATGTAACTAATTAAATATTTTTCATCAATATTGTGTTTATTTGTCGATATTGATAAACAAAGTATAAAAAATACAGGTTTTTGTACAAAGAATGTGTGCTGAAAGGAAATTGTTGCTGAATTAAAACGAAATCTGTTACTCGGGGGTTTCTGGGGTCGCTGATTACGACTCTGACCTCAGATTTTTAAAATTCAAAATGGCGGTTCCAAGATGGCGGACCAAAATGCAAAAAGTTGTTTGATCCAGACGAAATCTGTTACTCGGGGGTTTTTGAGGTCGCAGGTTACGAATGTGATCTTAGATTTTCAAAATTCAAAATAGCGGATCCAAATTTACATTCGTCTTTTTCATCTTGGATGCGCCATTTTGAATTTTATAAACCTAACATCAGATTCGTAATTCGTGAACTCTACAATCCGCGATTACCCAGTTTCAGATCGATCAAGTAACTTTGCACGTTTTGGTCGGCCATCTTGGATCCGCCATTTTGAATTTTCAAAATCTGATTCCATATTCGAATTCAGCGACCCCAAAAACCACCAAATAACAAGCTTCAAGCGAATCTAATCAATTTTTAAAATCGAGTATAATTACTGACATTGTGAGCCTATTTTTCCCTTTGACCTCTCTTAAAAAATTGTGTTTTCCGACTTATTTAGTGCGTTGTTGAATATTTCGCAATTCGTTTGTAGACTACACGGTTTAAGCTTTGATTTAACCGCTACAGAAAGTTCCTAGCACGTCTGGTTTACCCGGTACAAATTTTCAAAAAGTACCAAAAATGCGATTTTGTGGGGTTTTAACCCCACTTTTCTCAAAATCCTGACGTGATGGGAAGTTTTCATTGCCAGATTCGGATTCAGCGCATCGAAAACTACGGGAAACGACTCGCCGATCTCAAACAACCGGACAAAGCCAAAATTCGCAGGCTTGTGTTATCAGAAGATTGATGATGTTGAGTCTGATAATGTTAAGAGTGATAATGTTAAAACTGATAATGTTAAGACTGACATTTATCAGAATGTATGTGATATATGTGATGAAAATATATCAATAAATGCAGAAAATACATTAATTACCTCGTTAAATATACATGACAGCATTATTTCTATTAATGGTATGTACAGTTTGTAAAGTAAGAGCGTGTACAGGTTAATGTGTAGAAAAATTTATTTTTAGTGGTTTTTAAGTACATGGATTTGTTGTACTCCATGAAAAGAAAAATGCTATACCATTAATAATGAGTCCAGTCACCACCGGCATTGATAATTGCCTGACATCTCCGAGGCATACTTTCCACTAAGTTGATTGCGTATTCGTTCGGTAAAGACCTCCAAATGAGACGAATTTGTCGTGTCAGCTGTTTCAAAGTGCACTCTTTTTCCTCGAAGCTTGTGCTTGAGATATGCCCACACATTTTCAATGGGATTTGCATCTGGCGATTGTGATAGCCAATCAAGTGTGACGATGCCAGACTGCTCTTTCAGACTGCTTGCTCCGGTGTTTTGGGTCGTTGTATTCCTGTAAGATCCAGTCCTCGTTTTTTTTTTTATGAAACATCGTTCAGCAGTCGGCAACAAATACTTTTCATAAATTTTAAGCATTTTCGAGCCATTTTAAATTGTATGTAAACTCTTTGCCTCTCTCTCTTTGCCTATCGTTCTGGCAAGTCATCGACATTTTTGGTCTTCTTATATTGCTGAACCCACTTAGCGACGAACGATTTTGACTTTCCTATGTATTTAGCAACCACTACATATGACATTTTTGGTCTTTTTGGATGGGAACAAAGGAACACAGCCTCATAGCAGTGCGTATGCGGCACTCATGGCGGTTAACGTGTTTCTCAGATAAGAATTCGACCAACTGAATCTTTTGTGACAAAGCATTCACGACAAAGATTCCATCTATCGACTCAAAAAAAACTAGGACGATATTTGAAGCCAACTGCCATTTATGCCGTACACGCTCTTACTTTACAGACTGTACTTAGAAGACAAATTACTTTTATCTATTATAGAAAAAAAGAATCAGTTTTATATTTAATGTTTCATTAAACGTCTTATTAAACGTACTACTTAAAAGTTTAGTGTTGAAAAAGAATTTATTAAATATGTAAAATTTTCTATAAAGTTTATTGATATAACTGTAAAACTTATTTATATAACAGTATCAACAGAATAAAATCTAATTTTATTTTTAAATATTTAGAATTTGCATTAATTTAAGTATTTTCTTATGATTTTGCAGATATTAATGAAAGACAATTCATAATTGATAATAATGAGACGCATGATTTTGATGAAACAGCTTCAGTTGTTCGAAGAGTACAATGATGATCAAACTGATAATGTTGAGAATGATAATATCCCAAAAAATCATAAATGAAAAGGTCAAGCCATGTTCAAAAATAGACCCTCAAGAATTTAAATTTTTACAAATTTAAATGATTATCTAATAATATATTACCATGAAAAGTAACTGATATATTATACAAGGTGCCAGTTCAAAGTGAACATACATAAAGTGTATATTATCTAAATAAATTAATAAAATAAATAATATAATAAATTTAATAATATATTACCACGAAAAATAACTGATATGTTAATCAAGGTGCAAATTCAAAATGAACATATATACATAAGGTGTATATAAGTAAAATTGATTGAAATTTGACTCTAAGTGAAAGTACATAAGTGATATGTTATTAAAGTAATTAATATCGCTCGATAAAGATAAAATTCAAAAGTTCAAAAGATAAAAGGCCAATAGAAACGATAATCGAGCAACATAGGATGATATACGAAACTTGATATACTCACTAGAGGTTTATTAAAAGTAAATACATTGGACGTTTCGACTACACTGAGTCTTCTTCAGCAAATTAAAAGATAACCGTTGGACTAATAGAACATAGAGCGTGTTGCAAAAATAAATCGGTTAATGTCAAAACATAAGGGAAAACCGTATAGGTATAAAATTAAAACGTAAAGTGTAAATAAAATCAATAAATATAAAAATGTTACGTATGTACTTCTGTGGGTATTAACTAAAGACACTGATTAGTGGATAACCTATATATTTCCAAAGATGTGAGTGAGTTACACAATGCTCAGCTTGGCCACATAACACAATCCACTAATACTCTAAAAATATAAGATAGGAGAGTCTATGGAAGGAATGCTGTGTATACAGATGGCGTGCACCGTGGCGGTAAATTTAAAAACACAATATTTCCTCCCTCCCATAGGATTCTCGTTTAGCTTGGGGAATATCTATCTGGTGGTCGGCGGTTCCGTGCTGACCTTCTAAAATGATCGGGAGGTAGGGTCACATTGGGACGTGGGGTCTCTTTCCCTCCATTCCCGACTCCTCTCGATTGCAAGGACGACGTCGTTGCTGTCCTGGTGGAGTCCAGTGTCCTTGGAGGAGAAGCGAGTGCTTCTGAGTTTTTCGGCTCGGGAGTTATAGTTCTTTTGGGGATGTTATTCACATCCGGGTAGAATCGCACGCGATGGTGTTGAGTGTGCTTCTCGTGACTACTCTTGACATTCGGTGGACGGTCCTTAAGATGCATTGCCGTCTTGCGTTCAGAGAATCCTCGGATCTGGTCAATGTGACGTTTGTAACTCTTGCCCTTGTAGTCAATTTCGTAGTGAAGTTCTCCGAAGCGAGTTATGATCGTTCCTCGAATCCATTTGTCCATTCGGGGGTTCCCCGAAAGAAAGTATACCACTTGAGATGGTTTAAATGAGCGGTATGTTGTACGTGGTTGTGTATTCCACTTGTTTGTGACTCTCGTGAAGACATCGTCGGGTCGAACAAGGTCCAATCTGGTTCGTAGTGTGCGGCCCAAGAACAACTGGGATGGAGGCTGTCCCGTGGTCGCATGAGGTGCGATCCGGTAGTACCGAAGGAATTTATTCAAGTTCCCTCGAAGTGTACCCGTACCCGGGGTGGTGCCCATAGCACGAAGAGCATCTTTGACTGTTTGCACACTCCGTTCCGCTAAGCCATTAGTTGATGGATGGTAGGGTGCCGTCAGCTTATGATACTTGACACCGCTAGCTTGCAAAAATGACTTAAATTCGGATGATGTGAATTGCGTTCCGTTGTCCGAAACCACAATAGTAGGAACACCGTAGGCTGTGAACAAGTCGTCAAGCATGTTGATAGTTGCAGTAGCTGTTGTAGAACTAGTCACTTTTACCTCCAGCCATTTACTAAATGCGTCGGAGACGATCAGAAGCATTACACCGGCGACAGGACCGGCGTAGTCTATATGAATGCGTTCCCAAGCACTTCTAGGGTAGTCCCAATGGTGCTGACGAAACTTCGGCGGAGTATGTGCATGCTTAGCGCATTTGGCGCACGATTTTGCCGTGTGCTCTATTTCTGAGTCGATGCCTGGCCAATAAACAAATGATCGTGCCATACCTTTCATTTTCACAATGCCCAGATGTGCAACGTGCAGATCGTTGAGTATGGCTTCCCGTAAAGCAGTTGGTATGACAACACGATGTTCATACATCAAGCAATTAGAAGCTAGGTTGTATGCTGATTCTGAGGATCGGTATCCTGCGCGTTGAAGGTTCTGTCCCATTTCGAGTAGCTTAATGATTTTTCCAAGTGACGGATCTTTTCTTGTTTCCTGCGCGATTCATTTCGCATCTATCGGTAGCTGCTCAATTTGGTTTAAGACAAATTGATCTCCTCAAATTCATCTCCTTCAGCTTCTTTCCCTTTCTGCGATTGGGAAGATCGGATGGTGTTGACCGTCGACGGAAGTGGAGCTCTAGAACAATAGTCGGCATTTGCATTTTCCTTCGTCGACTTCTTTGAAAATAATGTCAAAATCAAAATGTGCTAAATAGTCTGCATAATTAGCCATTCTACTAATACACAGAACTGGTAATGATTTCTCTGGATGGAGAATCTGAGTAAGAGGCTTGTGATCAGTAATTAAGGTCCAGTGTCGAGCATACAGATAATGGAAAAACTTCTGTACAGCCCAAACGATAGCAAGTGCCTCTTTATCGATTTGTGGGTATTTCTGTTCTGTGGAGGTCATGGTGCGGCTAGCATAGGCTATTGGTCGCTCTTGTCCATTACTCAAACGATGAGAGAGTACTGCACCCAAGCCTGTTTTACTGGCATCTGTAGCTAGAAGCAGGGGAAGAGATGGATCGTATGACATGAGTACCTGTGGTGAAATTAAAATTCTTTTGATGTCCTCAAATGCTTTTTCCGCGGCCGTTGTCCATTTGAAAGGTTCCTGAAGAAGCATGTTACGTAAGGGTCGGTCTCTCGTAGATAAATTTGGGATGAATGCACCGTAATATGTGGCTTTCCCTATGAACAATTGCAGTTCCTCCGCCGTCGTTGGTTTTGGCGCGTCGCGGATCGCCTCGATGTGTTTATCTGATTTGTGGATTCCCTGCGCATCGATTCTATGACCTAAGAATTCTACGGCGGACGTTGCAAAGACACATTTTGCGCGATTGAGACGTAAGCCGTGTGAGCGCATTCTTCCAAGTGTTTCTTCTAGCACTACCATCAAGTCAGCGAAATCATCAGCGAAGACCAAAACATCATCAAAAAAGTTGCATACTTTGGAAAGGCCTTGAAGGATTGACTCCATACGACGTTGCCAGATAGCTGGGATGTTTGCAGCTCCGTAAACTGCTCGTGTTGGTCTGATTAAACCATGTGTCGGTGTGTTGAGTGTCAGTGCATGACTCACTTCTTCGTCTACAGGAAGGTGCGTATACGCATCAGTAATATCAAGATGACAGAATATTCTTGCGCCTTTCATTTGATTGAATATTTGCTCTGCTTTTGGGATCGGGTGCTCATCTACGATGATCCGTGGGTTGAGCGTCGGTTTGTAGTTGCCTGTGATGCGAAGTTTGCCATTCTTCTTTGTTACGACATGGGTAGTGGATGCCCACTCTGAATGTTCCACTTTCCTGAAAAATCCTGCTGCTATTTTTGCATCAATTTCTTTTGCGTATGCCTCGCGAAGTGCAAAAGGTATCTCACGTGCTTTGGCAAAGACTGGTGAGGCTCCTGGCTTCAAATGCAGCTTGACTGGTGGACCTGTTAGTGTACCTGCTATACTACTAAATATATCTTGAAAGCGATCTAGAAGTTGTTCCAATTGACTTCTTTGATCTTGAGTGAGACAAGGTGACGTAGTGGTTATAGAATGAATCATGCCCGGTGTCGAAAAGATTTTTTTGAAATCTATTTCATGGGTAAAGTGTGCAATCCATTCCCGTCCAAAGAGAGTGTCAAAATCGTTCTCTACTACGTATAAGTTTAGTCTCTTGGTCGTTTGGCCCATTGTAACGTTGACTGACAGACGCCCAATACATTTGATTTTGTGTAACGTATAGCTAGCGAACTGTCTATTTGTTTTCTGCAATAAAAATTTTGGTTTAATAGTGTACAGAGTGTTCTTACTTACGATACTGCATGGTGCTCCGGTATCCAGTTCCATTTTTAAATTGTGGCCATCAATAGTGACATCAACTATTCGTTTCTGTGTTGCAGTAGTGTTGATGTTGTTAATCTTATTTAAATATCGAACAGAGTCAACATGTTCTGCCGGCATTAAGGCGTCAGTGATTTGATCTGTTTTCTGCTTGTTTTTCGATCGACAGACTTTAGAGATGTGACCTTTAACACCACAGGAGTGACAAACAGCATCGCGAAATTGACATTGACTTCGTGGATGATTTCTACCACAGCCTTGACACGTATGGTTATCTTTTTTGGTTTGCTCTCTTTTATTCTGCGGGACAGATTTGTATTGCCATTGTTTGTTATTCTTTTTCTTCGACTGTGTATACCCTAATTTATTTGTCGTTTCTGTCGCTGGTGTTGCAGTGATTTTAACCTCATTGGTAGTAACTCGAGTTGCTTCCAGTGTGTGCGCGATCTCAAATGCTGCGTCAAACGTTGCAGGTTTTTTGCTACTATCTCATCGCACATTTCACGAGATGCGAGACCATGTAATAACTGTTCTATTAGCATTCTGTCCAGGAATTCACCATACTCACAATAGGCTGCTCCTTGGCGTAATCGAAGAGCGAAATTTGCTATTGTCTCGTCTTTTTGCTGACAAATTTGACGGAATCGGATACTTTCCGCAAACTTATTTTTTGCGCGATCTATGTGTTTTTTCAGTGTATCCCGTATTTTTTCGAAATTGAGATCCTCAGGTGATCGTGGGCTTACCAGAAATTTAAGTGCTACTTTAAGTTCTGTTCCCATGTGAACGCGAGCAAAGTTGGCCCACTGGTCTTCCGCAATTTTGCTCAGTCTCAGCGCCCATTCGAAGCGTTTGAAGTAATCTTCTACAGTCACTCCATCGGAAGAGCGATATACGCTTATCATAAATGTTGGTGGTTTACATTGAGCTGTAGCGCTCGTTGTAGCACCGGGTGACGATATGGTAGCTATCCGCGTAGCCTCTCGGATTGCTTCCGCGAAAACATTCGTTAATGTTGCGAGGGTTTCGGCTGGTACTGCCATTTTTTCCGTACTTCTGACACCACTTGTTACGTACTTCTGTGGGTATTAACTAAAGACACTGATTAGTGGATAACCTATATATTTCCAAAGATGTGAGTGAGTTACAATGCTCAGCTTGGCCACATAACACAATCCACTGATACTCTAAAAATATAAGATAGGAGAGTCTATGGAAGGAATGCTGTGTATACAGATGGCGTGCACCGTGGCGGTAAATTTAAAAACACAATAAAAAATAAATAAGAATAAAAACGCAAACATTTCGGAGCAAAGGGTCGATGGTAAAAACAAAGAATGTAAAAATCGCTGTAAGTAAGCAGTCAGCACGCGCGACGATCTAACAATAAAACGCATTTAGAGTCACAAAAAGATGAAACGTGTGGTAGAAAACCTATTCTTCGTTTGTTGGCGAGAATATGTTAGTCAGTTGGTCGAGACCTGCTGTCGTTTTGCTCCTTGAAGGACTGTTAACCGCAAGAATTATACCGTTGAAAGTGTGAGGGTAACGCATTCTAAGGGCATACAAAAAAATATAGGTTCTACAAAAATGTCGCAAACAGAAAACGGACGCATCAAAACCAATTCTGATAAGTCGAAAGAGTACATCAATAGGCAAAAACGAAAAGGTAGTAAGGTGATTGGTATACCTGTCAGAGATTTAGGCTGAATTTACGTTTATCGCGGTATGCTCAGCAGATGTCAGAAAACGTGTCAACACAGAACAGTCTAGACGGGTATTGTTGTCGTTTAAAATAAAACAATCTTCTGACATTCGCCGTTTTGGGCGCTTTTGCAGGTTTTCAAGGTGGGGATGTGAACGACAAATCGTTGATGAGATTGATGTACGTCTTGTTTAACAATTCAGTGTCCTTTTGAGAATTGATCGCATGAGAATGTCTTTTAATGTGTATCATTTCGCTTATGAGTCTTTTTTGGTAATTATGCTCAACGTCTAAAACTATGGCGTTGTCCCAGTCAAACTGGTGGTCAAAATCTAAAATATGTTCTGAAATTACAGTGTGTTTGGATGGATCTGCTCTTATATTATATTTGTGTTCTTTTATGCGTGTGCTTAGTTTTCTCTTCGTCTGCCCAATATAAGACGCCTCACAATTCGTGCAATTGATTTTGTAGACAACATCATTCCTTTCCGATCGCAACTGCTCGCCATACCACGGGGAAATGTATCTATTTAATTGATTTAAGCATCTATATCCGATCGATACCTTAGATTTGTCTATTATTGTCTTGATAAACTTAGAGATATGTCGAATGAACGGTAAAGCTAAAAAGGTTTTCTGTGGGTTAGAAGTTGTGGTTGAGATCGAACTACTTTTTGTTCTAAACTTATTGGACAAGGTAGAAATTCTAGAGTTAATATGTTTAAAAATAAAATGAAGTGGAAAGCCATTATTTAATAAAATATTTATAACCAATTCGATATTTTTGTGATGGAAACAAGGATTGTGACTCTAAATGCGTTTTATTGTTAGATCGTCGCGCGTGCTGACTGCTTACTTACAGCGATTTTTACATTCTTTGTTTTTACCATCGACCTTTGCTCCGAAATGTTTGCGTCTTTATTCTTATTTATTTTTATATTTATTGATTTTATTTACACTTTACGTTTTAATTTTATACCTATACGACTTTCCCTTATGTTTTGACATTAACCGATTTATTTTTGCAACACGCTCTATGTTCTATTAGTCCAACGGTTATCTTTTAATTTGCTGAAGAAGACTCAGTGTAGTCGAAACGTCCAATGTATTTACTTTTAATAAACCTCTAGTGAGTATATCAAGTTTCGTATATCATCCTATGTTGCTCGATTATCGTTTCTATTGGCCTTTTATCTTTTGAACTTTTGATATGTTATTCTTAGTGCACAAAATATAAAAGTCGTTTATTGAAGTTTGATTTGAAATTTATACAAACCTGGACAATGAAAAATAGTTGCTTGTAATTCCAGAGTACTAATTTGTTAATGACTCGGAAAAAGAACATGGCGGCCTGCTCTCAAAAAACTTTCGATGGTTGGAATAAATAATTAAAATGAAAGTGTTATGAAAATGGTTTAGATTAAAAATCTCCAACCTTTCTGTAGTAAAATTTTGAATTTTCGTATCAATTTCCGATTTTGAATTTGTTATAACGTATTTTTAGCGAGTAATTTATTGATCAAAACCCCCGAACGGGTCTCCACCTTGACGTGGTGGAGGAGCTTAAAATCTCAACAGGGATACTGCTATAGCAGCACCTACTGGTATAGCAGCGTTTAATATAGATGGTTTGACAATTCACAGATTGCTTCAATTACCTGTTGAACATGGTCAAACTCCTAAATATAAACAATTGTCTGATCATGTATTGAAAGTTTTACGAGCAGATCTAAAAGATGTTATTTTTTTTATAATTGATGAAGTATCAATGATCTAATTTGACTTTAATGTATATACATTTACGATTATCTGAAATATTTGATACTACTGATTGCGATGGTGATTGGTTTGGTCGAAAGCATATTCTTTTATTTGGAGATCTATTTCAATTACCTCCTATACATGAAGATCCTGCTTTTGTACACTTATCAAATGAAAAAATTTCTAAATATCTCGGTTCCTTATGTACCACTAATCTATGGACTACATTATTTGATTACGATGAATTGACAATTAACATGCGCCAGCAAGGAGATGGGACTTATCGTGAATTACTGTCGAGAATACGTGTTGGTTTATTGACTAAATCTGATTGTAAAATTCTCGAAAATAAAAAAGTATCTTTTAAAGGTGAATCTTTTGAAGATTACATGAATTATGTAATTATATTGATTTTTTGTCGCCTGATACGGTATGTTTACTGCCAACTTGTCATATGTGTGATGTTCTTAACGCTGCAATGTTAAATCGTATTGCTTTGAAAGAAATATTATTAATTGCTGAAGATACTATTGAATGTATTCCATATATTAAGAAAAGAGTAGCTAAAGTATTATCAGACAATGATGATGATAACTCTAGAACGGCTGGGCTTTCAAAACAAATTTCCATTAAAATTGGAGCACAAGTTATGATAAGACGTAATATTGATGCCAGTTTGGGTCTTGTTAATGGTACAATCGCTAAAGTTATTTCAGTTATACAGGATATATCTAATGATTACGTTGAAAAAATCAAGCTGCTTTTACCATCTGGTTTCGAATATTTAATTGAAAGAGTAAGCGTTAAGTTTCAAGTGATGGATAAAGCATATGTTATAAGGAAACAATTTCCAATATGCTTGAGTTATGGCATCACCATTCATAAAAGCCAAGGATTGAGCTTGCAAAATGCTGTTATGGATATAGGTAACTCTGTATTTAGTTGTGGTCAAGTATATGTTGCATTATCTCGAGTAACATCTTTAGATGGATTGCATTTAATTAATTTTGATCCTTCATCTGTAACAGCTAGTGAACAAGCTATTATTGAATATAATCGGCTAAAAAGAATATACAAGCCAGAAGCAGATACGATTACTATTTTGAAAAAGCGTCATCGTAAAGTAAAAGATGTTCCATGGACGTTGTCGAAAGTAATTACTTCCGTTCAAGAGTCAGACCAAAAAACTCGACAAAATACTGCTTGGGTCATACGTAGTTTTCAAAATATAGATAACGTTTCATGTTATGCAAATGCAATATTACAATGTTTATTACATTCAAGTATTATTAGGAATAAATTGCTTAATACTGAAAAACTAGATGTTTTAAGTACATTAGCGCATCGATATAAAAATGGAATGCATAATTTAAATACTTGTGCAATACGGCAAGATTTAGGAGAGTACTTTACGATTCGTGTTAAACGAGATGTTTCCGAATTTCTTACTGGAAATGTATTGAAAAAGGTCATTTTACAAATATGTGTAGAGAAGGAACATCTAGCGTTTGAATTGAAAATAATGATACGCAGGTTAGAAAAAAGCACTGGCCTAGAGGCGCTAAAGATATTTATATTTTACTTTTAGAAAAAATTGATAATAAGTAATATATTCTTTTATAGTTTAAAATAATATAAATAATACTACAAAATGCGTGATATCAGTACAAAATTACCTTTTTTAAAAAAGGCGCCAAGTGTACGTACAAAAACGGACCTCATTACAAAACTATTTGTATATATACAGGGTGTAACAAAATCACAGGCCAATACTGATAGGGTAGGTAGGGAATGGGGTGGAGATGGGAATGAGATAGGATACCTCTGTCCGATCATGCACCCCCGCGGAGATACAGAGGGTGGAAGTAGTACGAATCCGCGGCGCGCTATGACAAGCCGCTTGTCGGTGAAGCTAGTGGAGACAACACCACTACTCGCGCGCTCGCCTCACCGACAAGCGGCTTGTCATAGCGCGCCGCGGATTCGTACTACTTCCACCCTTTGTATCTCCGCGGGGGTGCATGATCGGACAGAGGTGTCCTATCTCATTCCCATCTCCACCTCATTCCCTACCTACCCTATCAGTATTGGCCTGTGATTTTGTTACACCCTGTATATATTTACTGTATAACATTTAAATTAAATAAAAAAATATTGCAAAAAATTTGGCGCTGCTATATACATGTGTATATACACAACAATTGAAAGATTTATTCCTACTTGGTGTCATTTTTTGACACATCATATCTTTTTAAGTATATTAAAAATACCTATATATAGATATATATAGGTATTAAGTAGATTAAAAATACCTATATATAGACAAATAGTACAGTAAATTTATAAATGTATTGTGTATTGTGTAAAGTTTAACGTTTACGTTAAACAACACATTTAAATTACTTACAAATATTTCTGGTATAGCAGCGCTAAATTTTTTGCAATATTTTTTTATTTAATTTAAATGTTATACAGTAAATATATATATACAAATAGTTTTGTAATGAGGTCCGTTTTTGTACGTACACTTGGCGCCTTTTTTAAAAAAGGTAATTTTGTACTGATATCACGCATTTTGTAGTATTATTCATAATTATATTTCGTATATCTGCGCGTACATTTGGCACCTTTTTTAATCTTTTTTTGAAAAGGTAATTTTGTACTGATTTTCAAATACGCTAATGTAATAATAAAATTTAATTGAATTTACCGCTTAATTTCTCGTTTTAATGTAAATATTTAATAAAATATTCCATTTACTTACTATTTGTATAATAATTTATACACTAATAAAATTTGTTAATTGAATTTATCGCTTAATCTTTCGTTCTAATGTAGATATTTAATAAAATATTCAATTTACTTACTAAGTAAAACCCCCCGAACGGGTCTCCACCTTGACGTGGTGGAGGGGCTTAAGGTCGCAGTCGGGTTCATCCGCTCAGGGGTGACACCGAGTGCGACCGACAAAGAGGGACCCCCCAAGTCAAGGTGTTAGCGACCGTGCCGAGGACTGCGTGGCGCAGGGGGCACTGCGTCTCGAACGGTGCCTCCCGGATACCGGGCGAACTCCGGGAGTAATATGCCAAGCCCCGGCATCGCGGCTCTGACCGGGTGAGACCGCTCTTCCGCACTACTCGTGGGACTAAAATGAATAACGAGTCACAAAACAATAATAATAATGTTCAGGCAATCCTCCAGGGAGTGGCTTCATTAGGAAGCGAACTACTGGAGGATTCGCATTCCACGGAGACGGGAGCTTCGAGCGACCGTATCAAACCCCGAGTTAAATATAGCGGCGCAGCTAGGCGACGCTTTAGAAAGGAAAAGCAGAGACGGCTCCTCGAGGAGGAGAGGGCTAAAGAGGCCCAATCGACTCCTCGAGGGGTCACCACTGCTTCAGGGAAGGGAGTGGGGCCGCCGATGCCTGGGACCTCTAAGCGACCCAGGTCGGAAGCGATCTCCACCCCCAGCCCTACAGACCATCGCCTGGGCAAGAAACCCAAGATCGACGATCAAGGGTCGTATGCCCAGGCGACAAAAGGACTTGTCCGGTTGGCCCTCGTACTGGAGGGCTATCCGGACAAAAGAATCGGATCTCGGGAAGCCGCGAGCATTAGTAAGTCGATCAGGGGGCGTATCCTCGGATTACCCGAGGGAACTAGAGCTCCCGCTTTCACGGGTTCGTGGGAAAGGGATGGCGCGCTGTTCTTTTCATGCGCCGACGAGACAACGGCAGAGTGGCTAAAAAGCCTATCTGCCGAGTTGAAAGTGGAGGGGGTCCCTCTGCGTGTGCTGTCGCCCGGGGAGCTACCTAAGCGCCACAGGGTGGTGGTACATGTTGAGGAACCCGACATGACTGTCGAGGAGTCTCTGAGGCTCCTCGACAGACAAAATATGGGCCTGGGATCCAGGGAGTGGATCGTTACCAGGGGCAGTGAGAGGAGAGATGCTTCGAGCACTCACTTCTCCTGCCTTGTCGGCGATTCCTCGCTGGAGCGCTTCGGGGCCTGTAATTATAGGCCCTTCTGCGGGCTGGATCGGGCAACCGTAAGGTTGCTCGACAAGGAACGCAAGGAGGTGCCTGCGGTGGTCACAGAGGTGGACGGGGGGGATTAGTCGTTCAAATGGCTAATTCCGGAGTCCAGGTGACGCAGATAAACCTGCACCATAGCAAAAGCGCCTCGGCAATTTTAGCCAGGAGCATGGCTATGGTGCATACAGGCATTGCACTTGTTCAGGAGCCTTGGCTCCTAAACGGCGCAATTAAAGGCCTGGGGGGACGCGGTACCTTTTGTTACACCCCCCCGGGCCGCAAGCCCAGGACCTGCATTGTAACCAAAGGTTGTAATGCAGTGTTCATGTTTCAGCTCAGCTGTGAAGACCTCGCAGTCATCCAGACGAGATTGCAGCTCGCGGATGGTAGAAGCCTAGATCTTTTGATCGGGTCGGCATATATGCCCTACGATTCAGAGGAACCACCCCCTCAAGAGGAAATCTTAAAGTTGCTGGCCTACGCCAAGGACAAAGGTCTCGAACTCTTACTGGGCTGTGATGCTAACTCCCACCACGTAGGATGGGGAAGCACCAATATAAACCAGAGAGGTGAGCACCTACACAACTTTATTATGAACACTGGCCTAATGATTTTAAATCGAGGGTCGGAACCCACCTTCCTGGACTCGAGAAGACAGGAGGTTATAGACATAACGTTAGGCACGGAGAAGGTGGCGAGCCTGGTGGGGAACTGGAGGGTCTCGAATGAGCCCTCCGGGTCAGACCACAGGCAAATACGCTTCAATCTTCAGCACACCCCAGAAATAACTTGGGTACGCAACCCTAGGAACACGAACTGGAAGGGCTACACGGAGGATCTAGCAATAAAGATCTCCAAGGCCCCAAACAGGTTTCACACTAGGGATGACCTTGAACGAGCGGCACACTTTCTTAGCAATGCCGTCACAGATGCGTTCGAGTCAAACTGCCCGTTGAAGCAAAAGCGTCTCGCGACCAATATTCCCTGGTGGAGTAAAGAGCTGGCTAAGCTCAGGTCGCAAACAAGAGGGTGAAATCGCCCATAGCGTGGGAAATGTTTAGAAGTTCCCAGCGACAATATAGCAAGGCTATAGTAGAGGCAAAGCGGAAAAGCTGGAGGGAATTCTGTGAAAGTGTCGAGAGTGCTCCTGAAGCATATAGACTCAGCAGAATTCTATGCCAGAACTCCAACTCTCGTCTGGGATGCTTAAAACACCCGGATGGAAGCTTTACTGAAAGTATATTTGAAACACTGGAACACCTGATGGAAACATATTTCCCGGGGTTCGAGATGATGCCCCATCTTTCAGCCGGAAGGAACGTCGCAATTTCCAGGGCAGCCTATCTGCCCAGGGAATGGTCCCTGGCGGCGAAAGTGGTTGAACCCAAAAAAGTAGAATGGGCGATCCGCTCATTCGAACCATACAAAGTCTCGGGACCGGATGGGATCTGCCCCGCTCTTTTACAGAGGTGGCTGGAACACCTACTGGGCCCTCTGACTAGGATAGTCAGAGAAAGTTTAGCCCTGAGATGCGTCCCCCAAGCCTGGAGAGGCACCAGAGTGTGCTTTATACCAAAACCGGGCAGGAATGGACATATCCTGACTAAGGACTTTAGACCCATTAGCCTTACTTCCTTTGTCCTCAAGACACTGGAGAGGTTGGTGGATGTCTACCTTAAAGCAGGACCACTTTCTCTTAGGCCCCTAGCTTCCCCTCAGTATGCCTTCAGGGCGGGCAGATCCACGGATACTGCCCTGCACCACCTGGTAGGCAAGATAGAGGCTCAGCTGGAGGCCAAGGGATATGCGCTGGGCGTCTTCATGGACATTGAGGGAGCTTTCGACAGCACCTCGTACAAGGCCATCACAGACGCTATGCAAAGGAAAGCCATACCATCTGCCCTCATTGATTGGGTGCAGAACATGCTGACGAGCAGATCACTGTCAGTTGGGTATGGGGACATATCACTATGTGGTAAACCAACCAAGGGATGTCCGCAGGGAGGGATTCTCTCCCCACTACTGTGGTGCCTAGTGGTAGATGAACTCTTGGAGAAATTACAAGAGGCGAACTTCCACACTGCTGGCTACGCTGATGACGTGGCCATAGTGGTTAGAGGAAGTTTTTTAACTACACTCAAAGAGCGGATGGACGTAGCGCTCAAGATTGTACAAAACTGGTGCACGGCCAAAGGCTTGAAGATTAACTCCTCAAAGACCGAGGCCATGATTTTCACCAGGAAATATAAACCAGACACCATTGAGCCGCTAAGGCTCTGGGGCAGTAATATCCGGTATGCTTCAGCAGTAAAATACTTGGGTGTCTACTTAGACCCGAAGCTACACTGGAAACAACACCTTGAAAGTAAAAGGAATAAGTTCTACACTACCTTTTGGGCGTGTAGGAAAGCCATGGGCAAAACATGGGGTATTACCCCGGGAGTTGCCCTATGGATTTATAAAGCCATTCTGATACCGAGACTCACTTATGCCTCGGTAGTCTGGTGGCCCAGAGTGGAGAAAGCAGAAGCAAGGAACCTACTAAAATGCATTCAAGGAAACTACCTGAGGGCAGTAGTAGGGGCCATGAAAACAACACCCACAGAGGCGCTGGAGGTAGCACTCCATATACCTCCACTCCATCTGAAGATTATCAGTACAGCTAGGCTTATTGCCTATAGATTGAGTTGTCAGGGCGAGTGGAGGGACGGACCTGGTTGAAGTTCCTACACAGAAGCCCTTTTACTCTAAAACAGGATAGAATTTCCAGGCAATACCACTGGGATAGGGCGTTTAAGATCGCCATACCCAGCAGGGAAGACTGGAAAGAACCGAAGTTCCAGAACAGTTTAGGACCAGATACATGGTACACGGACGGCTCGGGGGCAAATGACAACTATGGAGCAGGAATCTTCAATAGGAAGTATGATTGCAAAATCAGTATTCCAATAGGTGGACTAGCCACGGTCTTTCAAGCCGAGGTATTAGCCATCTTGGAATGTGCTAGGATCATACTAGCTAACAACTTTCATAATAAGAACATTTTCATCTGCACCGATAGCAGAGCAGCCTTGGGAGCCCTAGCGAAGCCCACCACAGAGTCATCTCTGGTTAGGGAGTGCATGGACTCACTCGATAAACTTGGGAAAGGTAACCAGATTACCTTGCTCTGGACCCCTGGCCATCAAGGGATTGATGGAAACGAAAAAGCAGACGAACTGGCAAAGTTGGGAACCGTAGAGAGACCAGCTAACCAGGTAGTAGGTATTCCATTCGCCCTGGGCAAGAGCCTCATCAGGGGACGCCTGGAACAGGAGCACCGGACTTCCTGGAGGGAATGCCGGGGGTGCCGCCAGGCGAAGAGTCTGATGGGAGAACTCGGAAAGAACAGGGCGAAAGAATTGCTAACAATGAATAAAAGAAGGCTGAAATTATCCATCGCCTTCTCACAGGGCATGCGCCCTTGAGGGCGCATCTGTATAACCTGGGTCTGGCGGAGCTTAGAAGCTGCAGACTCTGTGGAGAAGACAGGGAGGACAGCATACATATTCTGTGTGATTGTCCAGCCCTGGCGATAAAAAGGTACAGATTCCTGGGCACAGCGTTTGTGCAGCACAGGGATCTCCCTATATTAGCAGTCAGCAGGCTATGCAGCCTGGCGGAAAACGCCGGGCTAGGCCTGAGAAGCTAACTGCTACGCAACCTGCGGGAAGCACAGAGGATCTCTAGATTTAGGTGCATCTTAGGGTCCCTTGTGGACCTACCCGCACCTTATTACCATTACCATTACCATTACTAAGTAAAATTTATAACATTGTCCTTTAACTTCAAAAAATTCTAAGTTTTTAAATAAACCTAATAAATAAAATTGAAAGTGATAATAAATATTTTCTCAATTTTTGATTTCTCTATACTAAACGATAAGAAATTAATTCTAATCCATCTCATCCAAATAAAATTTTAAATAAATTAGGTCTAATGATTATTAATATTATAGACATAATCTTAAATAAAATATTAATATAAATACTAAAACTATTAAAAATAAATAATATTTATAATAATAATTTAAGATAAATTAAACTATTGAAATTGATCATTTTGGTCATTAAATTTTATTTTTCAAATCCGGAACATTATAACAATTAATCGCCTGCTCTGGCGCTGTACGAAGACTACCGTAAGCGCCGAAATAAAATATCGGTTGCTCTGGCGCTGTATTAAGGCTGCCGTAAGCGCCACATTAAAGCATTGAGTGAAATAAAGTTCTAGCTTGTCCTAGACGTCCAATTAGAAAAATTATTTTTGGATCTGTTACGTGCCCAAACAAAAATGCGATAGCTGCAATAGCGCTGAAATCGAGCTTGCTTTAAGCGCCCAATTAAAAAAATTTGGAGTGCTCTGCTTATAAAAGATATCCCACAGACGATTAATTTGTGTATTAGTTATATATTTAAAAATATTTTATACCAGATGTAGTTTGCACCAGACGTAATGATCGTGTTAAAATCGGAGAGACGAATAAAATATATGGTTGCGTGCTCACAAGAATGGGCGATGGAGGAGCTTCTTTATATATTTTCAATATTATTATAAATTCATTCTGTTGCAGTTGAAATAAATATGTAACGTATCGCACATATTTATTACAATTATATAAACATTTACATATACAATTAAAATTATATATATAATATAAATAAAAGCAGACACATCTATATTATACTGTCATCGACACGCTTAGATACATACACAGGATAGGACAAAAGTGTGAATATACCCGAAAGTGTGGATATACCGAATATTTCATAAAAGTTGTATTTTAGAAGAAAATGTTTCAGACGAAAGGGTTTAGAAAGATCTATTCACTGATCTCATCCGTTTAATATTGGGTATATTTGGGGGATATTTTTAAATGGAACACTCTATTTTTTATTTTAAAATCTAATAACTGGTGTCAAGAGCTTCTCAAAACACTATAATAAAGTTATTTTACTTAAGTATTCCATTTGAAAGCCATATTGATATTTCATTAAGTATTTTTCATTTCATTAAGTTCAGTATTTCATTAAGTTATTTCATTAAGTATTTTATTAAGTTTTTCATTAAGTATTTTCCGAATTATAAAGCTCCAAATTTGTAGTACTTTGATATAAAATACCAAATATTTCGTAAAATATTTAGTTTTCGGTAGGTCTTACCTTAATACCTTTATGCACAAAATAATAAGACATAAAACTATTGGTGCAAAGAATATAGTTATTCTTAAAGAAAAATACGCAATTGCATATTGCAAATAGCATAACTTTTTTTAAACTTTGCGTTTTTTTTGCACCAATTGATTCATATATCTGTACTCTAAAAAGTAGGTGATATCCCAAAAAATCATAAATGAAAAGGTCAAGCCATGTTCAAAAATAGACCCTCAAGAATTTGAATTTTTACAAATTTAAATGATTATCTAATAATATATTACCATGAAAAGTAACTGATATATTATACAAGGTGCCAGTTCAAAGTGAACATACATAAAGTGTATATTATCTAAATAAATTAATAAAATAAATAATATAATAAATTTAATAATATATTACCACGAAAAATAACTGATATGTTATTCAAGGTGCAAATTCAAAATGAACATACATACATAAGGTGTATATAAGTAAAATTGATTAAAATTTGACTCTAAGTGAAAGTACATAAGTGATATGTTATTCTTAGTGCACAAAATATAAAAGTCGTTTATTGAAGTTTGATTTGAAATTTATACAAACCTGGACAATGAAAAATAGTTGCTTGTAATTCCAGAGTACTAATTTGTTAATGACTCGGAAAAAGAACATGGCGGCCTGCTCTCAAAAAACTTCGATGCGTTTCTCAGTATCCACTTAAGAATAATAATACTTATATTCCGATTCATCCGATACAACTTGTCTCTGACTATTCAATAAGTTAGTAGTACTGTTAAATATCAATCACATATGTCACCCTGCCCAGAGAGAGAGAGAGAGAGAGAAGATAATGCAAATATTTAAATTAATCATTATCAAAACACTGTTACATTTTATACATGCACTTTAAGAAGCATGTCACTTACTTTTCAGAGTCAAATTGTGGTAAATTTTGTATCTATATTTTAACAATATTTATTTCGCACTTGTATCTTGAATAATTAATATCTGATTTTTTATAGTTGTATGTTATGTCAGATAATCACTAACCTTTTTAAGCGTGTAGCTTCTTTGTACTTGACATGAGAACTTTTTTACTTATGAAATTTTGGGTTTATTTAATATTTACCCGTTTCAAACAACACAACACTTTTTGATCAATATGGTAATGGTAATGGTAATAAGGTGCGGGTAGGTCCACAAGGGACCCTAAGATGCACCTAGATCTAGAGATCCTCTGTGCTTCCCGCAGGTTGCGTAGCAGTTAGCTTCTCAGGCCTAGCCCGGCGTTTTCCGCCAGGCTGCATAGCCTGCTGACTGCTAATGTAGGGAGATCCCTGTGCTGCACAAACGCTGTGCCCAGGAATCTGTACCTTTTTATCGCCAGGGCTGGACAATCACACAGAATATGTATGCTGTCCTCCCTGTCTTCTCCACAGAGTCTGCAGCTTCTAAGCTCCGCCAGACCCAGGTTATACAGATGCGCCCTCAAGGGCGCATGCCCTGTGAGAAGGCGATGGATAATTTCAGCCTTCTTTTATTCATTGTTAGCAATTCTTTCGCCCTGTTCTTTCCGAGTTCTCCCATCAGACTCTTCGCCTGGCGGCACCCCCGGCATTCCCTCCAGGAAGTCCGGTGCTCCTGTTCCAGGCGTCCCCTGATGAGGCTCTTGCCCAGGGCGAATGGAATACCTACTACCTGGTTAGCTGGTCTCTCTACGGTTCCCAACTTTGCCAGTTCGTCTGCTTTTTCGTTTCCATCAATCCCTTGATGGCCAGGGGTCCAGAGCAAGGTAATCTGGTTACCTTTCCCAAGTTTATCGAGTGAGTCCATGCACTCCCTAACCAGAGATGACTCTGTGGTGGGCTTCGCTAGGGCTCCCAAGGCTGCTCTGCTATCGGTGCAGATGAAAATGTTTTTATTATGAAAGTTGTTAGCTAGTATGATCCTAGCACATTCCAAGATGGCTAATACCTCGGCTTGAAAGACCGTGGCTAGTCCACCTATTGGAATACTGATTTTGCAATCATACTTCCTATTGAAGATTCCTGCTCCATAGTTGTCATTTGCCCCCGAGCCGTCCGTGTACCATGTATCTGGTCCTAAACTGTTCTGGAACTTCGGTTCTTTCCAGTCTTCCCTGCTGGGTATGGCGATCTTAAACGCCCTATCCCAGTGGTATTGCCTGGAAATTCTATCCTGTTTTAGAGTAAAAGGGCTTCTGTGTAGGAACTTCAACCAGGTCCGTCCCTCCACTCGCCCTGACAACTCAATCTATAGGCAATAAGCCTAGCTGTACTGATAATCTTCAGATGGAGTGGAGGTATATGGAGTGCTACCTCCAGCGCCTCTGTGGGTGTTGTTTTCATGGCCCCTACTACTGCCCTCAGGTAGTTTCCTTGAATGCATTTTAGTAGGTTCCTTGCTTCTGCTTTCTCCACTCTGGGCCACCAGACTACCGAGGCATAAGTGAGTCTCGGTATCAGAATGGCTTTATAAATCCATAGGGCAACTCCCGGGGTAATACCCCATGTTTTGCCCATGGCTTTCCTACACGCCCAAAAGGTAGTGTAGAACTTATTCCTTTTACTTTCAAGGTGTTGTTTCCAGTGTAGCTTCGGGTCTAAGTAGACACCCAAGTATTTTACTGCTGAAGCATACCGGATATTACTGCCCCAGAGCCTTAGCGGCTCAATGGTGTCTGGTTTATATTTCCTGGTGAAAATCATGGCCTCGGTCTTTGAGGAGTTAATCTTCAAGCCTTTGGCCGTGCACCAGTTTTGTACAATCTTGAGCGCTACGTCCATCCGCTCTTTGAGTGTAGTTAAAAAACTTCCTCTAACCACTATGGCCACGTCATCAGCGTAGCCAGCAGTGTGGAAGTTCGCCTCTTGTAATTTCTCCAAGAGTTCATCTACCACTAGGCACCACAGTAGTGGGGAGAGAATCCCTCCCTGCGGACATCCCTTGGTTGGTTTACCACATAGTGATATGTCCCCATACCCAACTGACAGTGATCTGCTCGTCAGCATGTTCTGCACCCAATCAATGAGGGCAGATGGTATGGCTTTCCTTTGCATAGCGTCTGTGATGGCCTTGTACGAGGTGCTGTCGAAAGCTCCCTCAATGTCCATGAAGACGCCCAGCGCATATCCCTTGGCCTCCAGCTGAGCCTCTATCTTGCCTACCAGGTGGTGCAGGGCAGTATCCGTGGATCTGCCCGCCCTGAAGGCATACTGAGGGGAAGCTAGGGGCCTAAGAGAAAGTGGTCCTGCTTTAAGGTAGACATCCACCAACCTCTCCAGTGTCTTGAGGACAAAGGAAGTAAGGCTAATGGGTCTAAAGTCCTTAGTCAGGATATGTCCATTCCTGCCCGGTTTTGGTATAAAGCACACTCTGGTGCCTCTCCAGGCTTGGGGGACGCATCTCAGGGCTAAACTTTCTCTGACTATCCTAGTCAGAGGGCCCAGTAGGTGTTCCAGCCACCTCTGTAAAAGAGCGGGGCAGATCCCATCCGGTCCCGAGACTTTGTATGGTTCGAATGAGCGGATCGCCCATTCTACTTTTTTGGGTTCAACCACTTTCGCCGCCAGGGACCATTCCCTGGGCAGATAGGCTGCCCTGGAAATTGCGACGTTCCTTCCGGCTGAAAGATGGGGCATCATCTCGAACCCCGGGAAATATGTTTCCATCAGGTGTTCCAGTGTTTCAAATATACTTTCAGTAAAGCTTCCATCCGGGTGTTTTAAGCATCCCAGACGAGAGTTGGAGTTCTGGCATAGAATTCTGCTGAGTCTATATGCTTCAGGAGCACTCTCGACACTTTCACAGAATTCCCTCCAGCTTTTCCGCTTTGCCTCTACTATAGCCTTGCTATATTGTCGCTGGGAACTTCTAAACATTTCCCACGCTATGGGCGATTTCACCCTCTTGTTTGCGACCTGAGCTTAGCCAGCTCTTTACTCCACCAGGGAATATTGGTCGCGAGACGCTTTTGCTTCAACGGGCAGTTTGACTCGAACGCATCTGTGACGGCATTGCTAAGAAAGTGTGCCGCTCGTTCAAGGTCATCCCTAGTGTGAAACCTGTTTGGGGCCTTGGAGATCTTTATTGCTAGATCCTCCGTGTAGCCCTTCCAGTTCGTGTTCCTAGGGTTGCGTACCCAAGTTATTTCTGGGGTGTGCTGAAGATTGAAGCGTATTTGCCTGTGGTCTGACCCGGAGGGCTCATTCGAGACCCTCCAGTTCCCCACCAGGCTCGCCACCTTCTCCGTGCCTAACGTTATGTCTATAACC